>PVKV010006098.1:0-33539 GCA_004027835.1 Alouatta palliata
TATAGCACTTAAGGACTTACAAGGAGGGTTCCTTAAGTTATATACTTAAATTGTTGACCTTTGAATCAGTTAATGCCTGCGAATATATTTTTAAAATTTCTGGCCTTTGGAAGCAGATAATGCCTGTGAAAGTGTGTCTCTAAAATACTTACATAAATGCCTTCAATGTAATCTAATATCTTTCCAATGCTCGCAAATAAATATATCCTGGTTGAGATGCTTCAAGAGGTGAGATAGCAGCAGGACATGCCTTCCAGAATTCTATCGCATTCTCATTAAGAAGTCTAACCTCTTGTGAGTTCTTGAGTAAATCAAGTTGTCTTCAAAGAAAGCTCCTGCATCTCCAGGACCATCTCAGATTGGATGCTTCAATCAGAAGTGGCCATAAGCACCTGGCCAATTTTCAATGGGATGCACTCTTGGAAGACTAAATGAGAAGAGGAATCCCTAGTTATTTAATCCAGATCCTATGCACGTTTTTCCTCTTGGAGGAAATCTCTGGGGAACCTTGTCAAATGTGAAGAATGAACCACTTAGCTTTTTTACCAAGAATTAATCTATGCAGATATGTGAGCCTGCCATCATTTAAATCTTCAATACTTGCCTCTGGTCCTAGAACGAAATTATTCAGAAACGTACTTGTCAATCTAAATCATATATATGGGCAAATTATTATAGTTGTTTCTGTAATCTATTCCATTGATAAGCTTTATTTGTCTTCTCCATTTTTTTTTTTTTTTTGAGACTAAGTCTCACTCTGTCACCCAGTGGTGTGATCTTGGCTCACCGCAAACTTTGCCTCCAGGTTCAAGCAATTTACCTCAGCCTCCTGAGTAACTGGGACTACAGGCGTGTATCATCACGCCCAGCTAAGTTCTGTATTTTTAGTAGAGATGGGGTTTCACCATGTTGGCTAGGATGGTCTCGATCTCTTGACCCTGTGATCTGCCTGCCTTGGCCTCCCAAAGTAGTGTGTTTATCAAAGTGCTGTAATTATAGTCATGAGCCCACCACACCTTGACTTCCATTTTTGAAGGAAGAATTGTTTCATTGAGATTCATAAAACTGATCTTGTTTCTCTGTACATTAATATTAAACTAGTGCCCTGGAGGGAGCAAACTACACTATCTTGCCAATATTACTCTGAAATCTTCCCACACTCCAGTTCAAAGTTTTCTCCCCTTCTCATTTTTCTCCAGCCCCAAAAACTTGAGTAAATACTACTTTTTGACCAGATTGTGTTTGCTGGCTTTAACATTCTTTCAGCTGCTTTCTGATGCCAGAGTATTTTTCACCTGTGCTTTTTATTGGGTGCAAATTTAAAGTTATTTGATTCAGTGCTTTATTTGCCATTTGATATTATGTTTCTCAACTGGAGCAATTAGAGCAGAATACTAATGATGCCACCAAGAGAGCATGGTGTATTTGCCACATTCTACATTTTGTTTCAACAAATATAAAATACCTCTGCTGTTTGAGAGAAAATCAGGCATAAAATTATCACTGTATGTTGAAAAATCTATTCAACACTTTTGTTATTTTAAGATTAATGTACATAAAAACTAGGCATAAATTGTTTGACTCAGATACTGAATGTTATAGTCCTTGTGATTCTTTCATCAAAATTCATCTTTCCAAAAACTAGTCTAACAATTGTAAATATAATTCTAATATAGTGCTACAAATTTAATTCTAATTATCTCTGATTTCCCAGTTTTTGGAATGAAACCAAATACCAACAATTACTGATATCTAAAATGATATCAATATTCGAATGAGAAATAATGTCACAATATAAGCAATCTAAGTGCCTATTGATAGATAAGGTTTTTTCACATTTTAAATTTTTTTCTTTATTTTTCTTCTAGTCAATGGTGAAAATATAAGTAAAATATTTTGTCTCTTATTCTTTTGGTAACAAATTACTTAAATTTCCTGTACTTTGTAAATTGATTTTTTTGCTAATATTTCTTCATTAAATGTAACAATAAAAATGAATTGATATTAAGAGTTAAAGGTTTGCTATGGTCTGAATATTTGTGCCCTTGCTGCCAAGATTCATATATTGAAATCCTAACTCCTAAGGTGAGATGGTATTAGGAGGTGGGGCCTTTGTGAGGTGCTTAGGTATGAGGGTGGAGTCCTCATGAATAGGATAGTTGCTCTAGCAAGAGATCCTCAAGGAAGACCCTTTGCCCTTCTACCATGTGAAGACACTGCCAGAAGGTAGTGTCTATGAACCAGAAAGTAGCACCTCACCAGACACCAAATCTGTTGGCACTTTGATGTTGGACTCCCCAGTCTCCAGAACAGTGAGAAGTACATTTCTGTTATTTCTAAGCCACTCAGTCTATGCTCCAATTATGCATAGCTTAATGAAGAAGATACCTTCTGAGAAATGCATCATTAAGCCATTTTGTCATTGTGCAAACACTGTAGAATGTACTTACACAATCCTAGATGGTAAGGCCTTCTGCATACCTAGGCTATGTGGTATGGCCTATTGCTCCTAGGCTACAAACCTGTGCAGCATGCTATTGTACTGAGTACTGTGGGGAATTGTAACATAATTCCAAGTCTTTGTGTATCTAAACATAGAAAATGTACAGTAAAAATACAGTGTTATAAACTTATAGGACTACTGTTGTCTATGCCATCTGTCATTGAAATGTTTTCATGTGGCACATGATTGTAGTTTGCTATAGAGACCTGAGCAGATAAAAACAAAAATGTTCTACCAACATTGTCCCTACACTGAAGTGTAATCTTATTTCATTTCCAGGTAATAAACAATGGATTGGATATTCTTTTGCCCGTGTTTAAACACAATTTAAAAAAAGATGGTTTTAAACTAGATAGGCTGCAAGACCCCTTTAACTTATAAACTTCATTTTATACAAAGAAGATGTTTTACAAGAAATGTTATAAAATTAGCAGAAACCAGACACATTCCAAGTGGCCAGGCATTCACTACATAATTTGTTTAAATTTTTCTTTAAATTAAATGTATCATTTGGTTTTAAATATTAAAATTACTCAATATAAGCACATGTAATAATGTATTATAATTAAAAAGTCTGAATAGAAAAGTTAAATAGTAGGAAAATGACTTTTAAATGCGTCATGCAGTAGCAGTTGTTCTATTTTCATTAGTTGTCATGTATCTTGCCATGTCCTTTATCTGGTTGTGAATTTACAAGGAACACAGCAGGTTGTGAATTTTTAATAGGCTTTTCTCAAGGAAAGAAAAGGTCAGTATTAACATAAAATTCTTCTTAAAAATGTGTGACACAAATGTTTCACACCGGAGAACAGGTGTTACTGAGGAACTAAAACCACAATAATCTAATTTTTTTTATGTTTAAAAGAAAACTTAATGTCTCACACAATAAAATAGTATAAGACAAATCAATATATAAGTTATATCTTTCAAAGTAGATGCTGTAAGTTTTTTGGCATGTGATCCATTGATCCCAACTTCTCAGCAATGTAAACTATTTTGCTCGACTAAATGTTTGTTTTTTGAATCCAGGTATTGTTACTTGATATCCAAATAAAGCGGGAAGAGTCGTGAAAAAGCTACAGTTATAAAGACAAACTCTTGTTTGATTCTTACTCAATGAATGAATTGGAATAGGAAATAAAATTGTGCCACACACACACAAAGAATGAGGGAAGGTGGTAATACCAGAACAACAGTGGAAAAAGTATGTGGAGAAATGCCAGATAATAGGTGATGGGGAGGAAGGCAGCAAATTACACTGCCATGTGTGTACCTATGCAACAATTTTGCATGTTCTTCACATGTACCCCCAAAACTAAATGCGATAAAAAAAAAGAAAAGATAAAAAAATATGCAGAGTAAAAGATAATTAAAATAATAAAGAGAAATTTAAAAAGAAGATGGGAAGCTTAGGTAGGGGACTATGACTCAAGAACTTTGTTCTTTGGTCTGTTTCTGTAACTGTTAGGAAATGATCAGCATCAGTAGACCTGTTATTACTTAGTTCTTGTATCCCATCAGTTTCATCTACAAGGACAGCAATCCCCCAAGTCTCAGGAGATCTGGAAATTCATCCTTCTGCCTCCGTTATTACAGTGAATATCTCCTGTAGTTTCTTTACTTGTCCATGTCCACCATCTTTCATTAAACATAGGCTAATGTCATGCCCTCATATATGGTCCTTTTTGCCCTTTATTCTAGTGCTAGTGCTCACTTGTTTCCCTCTGTAAGGAAAGAAAAGACTTTTTAAATGCACATTATCATTAGTACAAGCTCTAGTGGTTCAAGAAAATCGTATAATAATTGTGGCTTCTTAGGATCAAGCTGTATAAATTCTTAGGTGTAATTTGCTTCTCTTATATTCCCTTGGAGAAGGTAGAAATCCTATCATTTTCTGATTCTCAAAACCACAGTCTACTTGCAAACTCCATCTCTTTGATTCCCTACTACCAGGTTCAATTTTCTAATCCAACAGAAACTCCCACAGTATGTGGTCCAATTATAAGATTTAATTTTTGCTCTCTGTAGTATAAGTGAAGATAATAATCCTGCTGTGATTTATATTCCAAAACTGAGCTTTATAAAAATTAAAATCTTACCATCTTAGCAGTTTTTTTGCATGTCAAACTGATTAAAATAGGAGAAAGGGTTTTAATGATTCCCATCTTGCCTTAGATCCTTCTTCATTCCAAATCTAAGTTCTATATTTATGCAGTGTTCTTTCTAAAATGCAAAATTAGTAAAATATAAAAATTTCCCAGGTTCAAACCTCTACTCATTCTTTGATAATTTAGGTATTGTAGGCTTAAGAAATCCTCATTCATTCCTGGGGGCTATATTTGGGGCTGTCTTGTGAATTTCCATTTCACGAAATGTTTGATCCTTCCACAAAAACTGACTGGAATGATTGACTTGGTTTAAGAAGTACATGATTCTTATGACAATAAATAAATGTTTCTCAATTAAAATTATTGAATGAATAGACAATAAATATAACTGTCTACTATAAACTATAACATTATCTGATCAAATTATTGATAACATCAATAATTTTTATTGAATTATTTTGATTCTCAGATAGAAAAAGAAATATGCAGTGCTTAAATCTGTAACTTGGAAAATTGCCACTGTGTTGCACATGCATATAATTGGAAAGTTTCCCAGCAACTACGTACATTTTCAGTTCCTGTAAAGCATCAATCTTGTGACTTTATTTTAAAAGAGTGGTTTCCCGGATAAAAGTCACATGTTACTTCTGAAAGCTTTTTAGTTAAAAGGAGTTATTTCCTGAGTTTCTCAACCTTACTTTATTGTTTATGAATAGCTAAAGATGTAATGAGAAACTATTTGTTATCTGACTTCTTATCTTTTTTCTCCAAAGTATATGTCCATCTGGGGTTTTCTTTATCTATTATGTGTGTATTAATAAGCAGTTTATCCAGAAACGTAGTTTTATCCAGAGTTGACGGCTAGGTGCTAATTACTACAAACCATTAATCAAAAAGTAGACTGCTTTTATAGACCCAGTGATAATAAGTAATACAATACATTAGAGATAGATACACATAGCATTTTATTTATTTTAAATATTTTTGGTATCGCCATAAAAATGTTTTCAGGGGAAAGTTCATTAAAATAAGTTCTCATAAGTATAAAAGAACCTTTTAATTAAATAAATAAAAGTCTTCTTTAAATAGGAAGGAATTAGTTTAAAACTCTACACAATTAGATGAAAGCGAGTGTTGGTTTAAGTAGTCTAAAGAGCAAAAATCAAACTTATTTAGATTAATGTCTAACTTCAATTATATGAAAAAAATATATATCATTGAAGCACATAATTGACGATTATTGTCTCCAATTCTTAATTCTCTAGGCTGTAGATCAGCCTGCCTATTCTGATTTACCTCTACATTTTATATCAGTATTAAAACATAAAACTTGCCTATAACGATGTCTGTTATAATAAATGTTTGGTAGAAATTAAAGCCTACTGTTTTAAAAATATTTATCAAATGCATAACAACATAACATTTGTTGAAGCACAATGTCATCACACGTAATAAAACTGTGATCCTAGCATTTAAAAATGTTTATTAGTAGGGTGGTACAACTTAAAAACAAACCATACATTTCTTATACTTTTCAAAGCCAAGATCTGTTCTTCCTGTGGCGAGGCTTTTATTTTTCAGAGTAAGAATTCCATATGGGGCAGGAGGTATACCTATCTGGCAACTGGCAACTGCCTGTCCATTTCCAGAATTCTCAAGGTCATTGGGGCCCATTATTTCCTCCCCACACATTGTGGAGCTTGCTTCTGGGTTTTACAAGAGGCTCTTCTTTAAGTCAATTGCCCAAAGGTTAGATTCAGTTACTAATACACGCACTCCTAAGCCTATTGGCTAGCCTTCAGGGCATCTGTTGAAAAACAACATGAATGGAATTTGTTCATAACACATGGACTCTTGGACTAGCATTTGCACTAGGACAGTGTGTACATTGGGCTGAGATGTCCACAGGAAGGCATGCAAAGCTCTTTGATGTGAAGAGTTGATTCTCAAAGCTCCAGTATGGTTATGTTGTAGGTGCAGAAAAAGGAGCAAGACACAGGCCTTGTATTACCTTGTTCCTGCACAGAATTTGTCTTTGTAGGTTTTTAAGAAGGTAAATTTGACAAGGTAGGACGCAAGAACATATTTTATTTTATAGTTCATTAATTTGATTTATAACTTGAAAACAAAGAGACGTGTTATGTAGACATCTATCTGCTCTGAGTACTACAAATATTTGTGGGGTAATCACTGTCTATTGTATAAACCAAAAAATGATATATGTTGTTTTTTAAAGTAAGAGCTATGTCTCCTACAGCTTTGCTTTTCTTGCAGTTCTTAAGATATTACTAATTCATCAACAGAAATACAATAGCTAATAACAGGTTTATAGCAGATACATTTCTTGCACAATATAAGAATAAAATAATTTTCATTCACAGAAAGAGATGAAAGAGCAGTGTTTACAGCAACGCATCAAGACTGATATCTTATATCTGGAACAGAATTTATTTCCCCATGAAAATGAGTATTTCCCAAGCAAAGCAAAGAGAGGAGTTTAGTTTAATTTTACTACATTTTTTTCATTTAGAATAAAAATCATTCTGATATATAAAAGGCTATTCATATGGTTTAAAGTGTATAAATGAGTGTGACAAAACTTATTCAACTCTTATTTCAAGAACTCAGATAGCTGACCCCATTGCTCAATGATGAAACTTGAAAAACCTTTAAATTCTTTCAGCATCATGTACCTTTATATATTATCATGTATATACTCTTTTTTATTTCCCCTAGCTACATTCAGACCAAGATAAAGGAGACGGATCACTCAAATATATCTTATCTGGAGATGGAGCTGGTACACTTTTCATTATTGATGAAAAAACAGGTGATATTCATGCCACGAGACGAATTGATAGGGAGGAAAAGGCCTTTTATACTCTCCGTGCACAAGCTATTAACAGAAGAACTCTGAGGCCGGTAGAACCAGAGTCAGAGTTTGTGATCAAAATTCATGATATCAATGACAATGAGCCAACATTCCCAGAAGAAATCTACACAGCTAGTGTTCCTGAGATGGCTGTTGTAGGTAAGTTCACTTACGTTTACGATGATATTCAAAAAATATTTTAAAAATCAATAAATTCTTATAGTATTATAATTAATTGAAATCCTCTTTGATTTGCTACCTTGAGTACATTTTTTTTTTCTTTTAGGAGACAATCAGAAAAAAAAAGATGAATGCAATTTACACTTCCTACAGATTTGTGAATCTTTATAGAACATATAGTTAGATGCTTTCCTCCACAATCAAGAAAATATCATTGAACTTCAGCAGAAAATTGTGAAAATAAATGTTTTTTTCCCTTGGATTTAGATAACAGTTGTGTACATTTCTGATCCCAAATATAAATACGTTTGGAATATCATAGAGAGAATATAATCTTCACCTATACTCTAGTCGTATTTTACCTAAAGATTTAATTTGAAATATGTACTATCTACATATTTCAATTGAGGAAATTGATTAGATTATTTCTTTTTTATTAAATATTATAAAATATCCTATCATTATAGTTATTACACACAAAAGTCTGATGGTATCTTTAAAACTCTTTGAAATCTTACATTCAAAGAAGCCAATTGGAAACCCATGGTTAAATATGTACTGATACAGAATTACCAAACGAGATTGTGGAACCTGTAAAACATGCAGCATGAAAAGAGATAGAAATATAACATTCAAGAAAATAGAATTTCCCTTTTCAGTGTAAATAAACGGGAGATATATCTCTAGGCCAAGAAAATTAAAACTGCTTTAATTTTTTAAATTAGGTATAGGATGACAGGCCATTAAAAGCATCAGAAAACAGTGGTAACATTTTTAAAGATGTATTTTTGGATTCGGTAGAAGAATAGACACTTCTCAAATATACGTGAAGTTGTTTAAACTGATTAAACAAATCTGACGCTTTTTTTTTACTTGTAACAGTTATAATAGCACATTTTCAGATTCTGCATTTCTCAAAAGCATTGTTCTGGGATTGTTATTTAATATTTACCTCATTAAATCCCAAGGACTTTTGGCAGTAATCTCACTATAAAGCTATTTTAAATATCTTGAACTTTACCAAATAGATTTTAGTAGTTCATGGAACTTGGGATCATATTGGATTGTTTCTAAATTTAGAATTTAATCTATTCATAAAATTGTATTTGAGAGCAGATGTTAATTATTTTTAGAGTTAATTAGTGGAGAGGGGGAAGAAGAACATACCTACTCCTTTGTGATTAGATATGCCCTTTACACGAAACAAATCTATTATGTGAAAATGAATTTGAATATCAAACTTGAGCATTTGTAAAGTAACTGTATTTATTATATTCTGATGTACTAGCATTATTTATTGCATGCATAAAAAATAGACATGTTGACTAAATAAATATTTTGTATTTGAATTCTGAGTTTACCTGTAGTAGCACTATCTGTGTATATATTCATCCAAATTATATATGAAAGTTTCTTTAAGAGGTCATTATTAAAGCCAAGAATCATTCAAGTCTTCAATGAAAACCAGTGCTTTTGCTCCTCCTTCTGGTACTGTGCAGAACTAAGCTGAATTTGGATACTTCAGGTACTTCTGTGGTGCAAGTCACAGCTACCGATGCCGATGACCCTTCATATGGGAACAGCGCCAGAGTCATTTACAGCATACTTCAAGGGCAGCCCTATTTCTCTGTGGAGCCTGAAACAGGTCAGGAATAATGAATTGTTGTTTGTTAATCTGATCATCTTTATGACTTTTATAAGTAGAAAGACCATGAGAGAATAAGAACAAAATCTTAACATTAATACTCAGAGATGAGTGATAACGCAATGCTTAAAGATGTAAGAACTTAAGTTAAATGATAGAGTGAACTAATGGAAACCACTGTATAGATACTGTAACATACAGGTTTAGGTCACTCTACAGCACAAGTGGTATTGCTAGGAAATGGAAACCCAATACAGATGATATTTCTACAGAATCACTTTTATAATTTCTAGACAATAAAAGTAATGTAAAAAAAAAACTATCATTCAAAAAATCACTAGCTTAAAAATACGATTTATGGACTTAATCTAATAATAATTGAGATTTCAGTGAAGATAATGGAAGTTTTTGTATTTTCTCAAGGTATCATCAGGACTGCTTTACCAAACATGAACAGAGAAAACAGGGAGCAATACCAAGTGGTCATCCAGGCCAAAGACATGGGTGGCCAGATGGGAGGCTTATCGGGGACAACCACTGTGAACATCACGCTGACAGATGTCAACGACAATCCACCACGTTTTCCCCAGAGTAAGCACCCTTTAATGTCATTCTGCAGGGCAAAAGATTCAGCGTAAAAACGAGAGAAAAAGAAAGAAAAGGAAAAGAAAATCAATTATCATTCATTTAAATGAAAAGATATTGAAAATGTGCTATAAAAGTAAACAAAAGGTGTACATGCTGATGAATTTACTATTATGAAAAGATCAAATTGAGTATTTCAAGTGTATTTCACTCAGAGACAGGAGGACCCATGATCCCAAACCTCTTCCTATATGAGCTTGGCATCTATAATTGTAATTTAAGAACTGTTTCTTTCAGCTAAAATGTTTATTAGAAAACCAAGTCTTAATTTTTACAATAAATATGTTTGTTTCTGTTTCACATTTAATAAAGAGGATCCTAACTTGAGAACAAATTTTTTCAACAAAAAATCCAATTTGACAAATTAATAAGAACTAATCCAGAGAGCACTGTAGAGGGAGAACCTCAGAAAGCTATCTGACTTGCATTTAATGTTATTATGTATGAAATGACAACCTTAGTACAACATTTTGTATTCCTGTTCTGTGAGTAGATCTATTGTGAACTGACCTCTCAAATTCTTAAAAAAGTTTAAGAATAGGTTAAGAATCTTTAATTCCTGACCATAAAATACATGCATTTATTTTTTTCTTGTATAAATTTGGTAGATTACATGTCTACTCGAATACTAGAGAGAATGGTATCACGTCTCAATGGGCACTCCCAATTTTATGCTTTGCTAAAAGATCTTGCACTTAAAGATAGAATTTAGGGTAGCAACGTGACACAAAAAGGATATTGAACTACCATCTATGTCCTTAATTTTCAGTATTTGCTGAATATTAACCTCTGAATTGGTCCCCCAACTTTAGTTTGTAATTTGCTTTAAACACCTGGGTAAAGTATTAAAATTTAAAGGCAGCAGCTTTTTTTGTAATGTTTATATATTTATATTAAAGGCCATTGCTCAGAGGAATTATGGTCTAAGGATTAACAGTATTGTCTTGAGTCTTCAAAAGCATTTTTCCTCTTTTCTGTACTATTGTTATCTAATTTTGATTTTAATAGTACATGATTCTTATTAAATTTTTTAAAAGCATGTTATTTAGAAAGATTTCAAAATTCATAGAGATTTTCCTGAGCAGACTAATCACATACCTATGTATTAGTGATGGTTGTTTGATTAGATATTTAAGGTATGCCCATCAGATCTGCTGGCGTGGTGCTGGCCCCAGACCTCAGAGGGAAAGGCATGCCCTTACACTTTTTTCAAATAATTAGGTTTTAGCTCCAGGTTGCCTTTAATATTGGTAAGAAAAATAAAACCAATAACAATCCTGCATATTTCTTAGAACAAGTTTACAGATGTGCACTGTTTAAAATTTAAATTTCACATTTTATATGTTTTCTGACCAGCTCTTAGCTCGAGCCTTCTCCCAAGAGAATGGACATGCAAATTCAGCACAATGAACCATAATTAATTAATTGTATAATCCACTATGAGCATAAATATTACTGGAAAAAAAGTATTTTATCAGTAGTAAATTTCCTTTGGGAGTAGAATTGTATTTTACATTTTAAGGAACATATATATGCATGTGTCTAAAATACAGTCCACTTACAAATGACACATTTAATAAGCAAATTAAATCCACCTCTAACACTAAATGTATACTACAATACATTTAGAGGATTTTAGATCATCTCGTATCTTGTCTCATTATTGTTATGACTATTATTATTTATTTATTTATATATTTTTTGAGAGAGAGTTTTGCTCTGTGGTCCAGGCTAAAGTGCTGTGGTGCGATCTCGGCTCACTGCAACCTCCACCTACAGTGGAGGTAGCCTCCTGAGTAGCTAGCCTCCTGAGTAGCTAGGACTACAGGTGCATACCACCATGCCCAGCTAATTTTTGTATTTTTAGTAGAGACAAGGTTGTACCATGTTGCCCAGGTCTGTCTTGAACTGTCTCATTATTTTTAAGTTATAGATGGATACAATAATTTATGAATTTTTATTTTCTATGTTATCTTTTGTGTTATGTATATTTATAACCTTATCTGACCTTTGGGAACACACATTCATGACAATTAGAATGTTATTTGATTGTCTAAGTTATATAACATTTGGAAAACAGTATTTAATAGTTAATATTATTTAAGTAAATAGTCAATGTTTGAAGGGAGTTCTGCAGTTCACAAAGCCTTTCATACGTCACATATCATAGAAACCTCACAACTGATCTGTAGAAACCATTACTATTATTACACCCAATATATAGAAGAAAAGGAGGCTCAGGGAAGAAATGATAAAGCCACATAGAAAAAGTTTTCAAAAAGCAAGAGACATTTATTTGAATTATATGTTTTGCTTTAACCCAATGTTACCCTTTAAATATGTCATTGATATAAAACTTACTCAAATATTTTACATTCTTTTTTTTTCTCTGAGTCAAATATTTTCAACTTACATCAAATCTCAATTCGAAGTAACTACATTTGTAGTCATAGCTATATGAGGGTTAGTGTCTTGGCTAGGGGTTGCCATATTAGATAGCTCAGCAGCGGACTCTGGAGTCATCCTGCATGATCCCAATAATCTTCACTTAGTAGTTTTTTCAGGTGGGTCAATTAAACTGACCATCTGTTTTTCATTATCATCAGTAGCACTGGACAGCAGTCTCTTCTTCACAGAGTAATGTAGGACTAAATAATATCTAGGAAGCATTAATTCAGTGGCTGGCATTTAGTGTATTTATGCATCTAATAATGTTGATTCATGCTAGTGCTCTATTACCATTATTATTATTATTCAATAGTATAAAAGGTCACAATTCCAACTTTCCTCTAGGTTGACTGATCCAAATTCACTATTTCCCTATATTCTGTATCAAGAATCTCAGTTATTTGAAGGGGAAAGAAACAAATGAAAACTCAGATATCTTGGTTTATTTTTGTGTTTATTTTATTGTGTGGATTTATAACAATGTTTCTCATTCAGAGATAATTTTGCCCTCCCCAGCCATGCCCCTCGACATTTGGCAATATCTTGAGATGTTTTTTATTATGTCAACTGGCAAGTACTACTGGAATCTAATGGGTGGGAGCTAGGGCCACTTCTAAGCATCCTTACAGTTTCAATGACAAAGAGCTATCTAGCCCAATATTCCAGTATCATCTAAGGGATAAATTTTTATGTTATATGAGGGGCAATTCAAGTAAATCACAAAATCATGGATCTAAAAATATTTATTGAGATCACCCTTGCACCAAATGCCATTGTTATGCTTTGTCTATGTCCCCATCCAAATCTCATTTTGAATTGTAGCTCCCATAATTCCTTGTGTCATGGGAGGAACCCTGTGTGAGGTAATTAAATCACAGGGGCAGTCTTTCCCATGCTGTTCTTGTGATAGTGAGTAAGTCTCACCAGATCTGATGGTTTTATAAAGGGGAGTTCCTCTACACAAGCTCTCTTTCCTGCTGTCATGTTAGACATGACTTTGCTCCTCATTCACCTCCCACCACGATTGTGAGGCCGCCCCAGCCATGTGGAACTGTGAGTCAATTAAACCTCTTTCCTCTATAAATTACCCAGTCTTGGGTATGCCTTTATTAGTAGCGTGAGTACAGACTAATACAGCCATTTTAGAAACTAAGTGTATGTATATGGTATTTGTCAAAAACAACAACAACAAAAAGCCCTTGTTTGTGTCCCTATCACCTTTCATTAAAGCAGGAGAGAAAATCATACATAAGTAAAAGCATTGTACGCTGCAAGGGGTTGTTGGTTCAGTACTGTATAAGAAGAATAACATGTGAGACAATTCCAGTGTAAGCAGGATTTGATGATTGGGGGAGGGAGAAGGCTAATAGAAGCTCTCATTCAAAAAGTGATATTTCGCTGGAACACTGCAATATGGAGTAGATCTAGCCATCAAAAGAGGGAAAAATCGACTAAGCAAAAAGATCAGCATGTGGGAAACCCTGAGGTTGGAAATTGAAGGGAGTCTATTCACAACTGAGTCTATTCACAACTGAGTCTATTCACAACTGAAACCTCCTGTGGCTGGAACATACCAAAGAATGAGGAGGCTGATGGGAGATGAGTTTAAAGGGCTTTACACTCAAAGGAACATTGATAATTATAAATTATCACTGGCATTATAGAAAATCATAACTGTATGCCTGATTGAAGTTATCTTTATAGTCTCATGGTTTGAAAAGTATATCAATATGTGAACATGAATATATGCACATTAATATAATTCTAAAAAGGAGTCCATGGATTGTAAGGTAGAGATGCACTTTAAAATGATATCTAAAATATTTTCTACTCTTTTGATTGAAATATTAATGTATACAAAACGAATGTACTTCCCTTATATGTACCAATAACACTTCCATTAAGGAAGATTCCAGAGCAAATTTTCCTGCTCTCCAACCGAACATTCAATAATCCTTAAATATTTCTGTTTCATTGTGCTAATATTAGAAAAATATTATACTTTCATACTTTAAATCTATCTGCCTGATATTCTCACTTGAATATTTTTAGCCCTGTTTACCCCTTTTCCTTCCTTCTTTCCCTAAAATTATAAAAACATAGAAAATCATAAAACTATGTAAAATTGTGAAAAAAAAATCATTGGAAAGGTTTATGAAAAGATTAAATGACTGAAACCCGATCATTGTAGGGCTTGGCAAAACCAACCGGGACAACAGTATTTGCTTCCAAAAGGTTTTACAAAAAGTATCCCTGAGAAAATGTTACAATATTGATTTTCATTCATCCACAGTTAATGATTAAGGGACATCTAATGTACTGAGGCCTGAATAATTCCATCTTTGTCTTCACACTCCAGACAATGTCTATTTGAAAAGACTCTCAGATCTATTTAAGGAAAAAAAAAAAAATAGGCACCAGAGAAGAAGGTCAACGCCTAGAGAAAAAGAGTTTGCAAAATCAATTAACCAGGTGATCAGGGTCCCAGCCAACTGGTTGGTGCCTAGGGTTGGGCACTAGTTCAAAAAAAAAAAAAAAAGAGTCTTTTACTCACAGGTAGGTGCTTTTCCAAACATCCTGTCACAGGGACAAAAGTCAAGGAAAGCAGATTGTTTTCACATTCTACTTAAAAATGGGTATGAGCTCCTAAGAAACCTGGCTTTCATAGAATCATGCTTCTGTACCCTCACTGACTCACAGACATTATTGCACACAATTTAGGTTGACAAATAGAAGTCATGAACCAATAACATGTATATTTATGTAATGTCATCTTTGCTCAGCTTTTATGAGCGTGAAAAAAACCTTACAAACTCCAAGCAAAAGGTCACTGTGATTGAGTAATTCTCTCATATGTATGTAGGGCATTATGTAAATAGATAACCAATGTCAAATTAAATGAGAATTTGATATGATATTTATTATGTAAGCATCCAGATCGATCTTAAATGCACTCAAAAGAGTGAATTTATTTATTTCTACTATACATTTCCCGTGGATTATTAAGAATAGTGACAAATATCAGTTGTTCCTTATTTGGTTAATGTTAGTTCCAAAAATTAATAAAAAAATTATCCCACTTAAAGGACAGTTTTTATTAGGATAAATTAGAGGTGATGGAAGACTTTTGAGTATACAAATAAACCAAAGGAAGATCTTACTTCTCGAGAATTTCAACATCAATTCTTTATATTTCCCACCAAATTATCTCTAAAGATTATACACAACTACAACCAATTCCTAAGCAACTGTAAACAATTCCAGAATTATGCAGAACCTAAAAGAGGTGT
The DNA here is from genome assembly GCA_004027835.1 of Alouatta palliata. Lineage (NCBI taxonomy): Eukaryota > Metazoa > Chordata > Mammalia > Primates > Atelidae > Alouatta > Alouatta palliata. The sequence continues at coordinate 15,692 of PVKV010006098.1, forward strand.
CATATCTATGCATGATTGTTTGTTTGTTTTATTTCAATGCTCTTGGTTGGCTACTGACTTTATCTCATTAAATTACTTAAAAAAAGGATTATCTGGTTTACCCAAATAAATAAAACAACAATAGTCCATTGTTATAGCACATACTAAATACTACAACATATAGTACAAATATAAACTCATTTAATCTTCACATCATCCGTGTGAGATAATGTATTCGGTTGGTGCAAAAGTAATTTTGCCATTAACAGCAAAAACTGTGATTACTTTTGCATCAACATAAATCTACTTCTTTTCATTAGTTAAAAAATGGAATCATGTAAATGTATAGTCACTCGTTCATGAAATAAGTAAGAAGCAGGTTGGGAATCCAGGTTATTTGGCTTTCAAGCCTGTGCTTCAGAACACTACACCTAGAAAGATATTGGTACATCAAAAACTTAATCTTCCTTGGTGCATTTCACTTTTAGTTACTTCGGTGGTTCACTACTTGTATATAGATTATAGAGCCAAATTCAGGCAGGACACACTGAATTCTTAAAAGATGTGTGCATGGTGATACAGAGACAGGTAAATCGTACTTTTATTGCCTGGTGCCTTTGCAATATCCAAGGACCAAACGCGACTGACCTCTTTTCTGGGATCTTTATACTGCTTGGCCAGATAAACAAGTTTGCATGAGACAAGGTCTTTCAAGGAAATGTCTATATGATATACATAGGGATTTAAGACACGTACATTCAGTGTGCTGTGAGACTACCATAATCCCTGCCTGCTACAAGAGAGATTTGATTTAATAAGTGCTGATTTTCACTTTGTAAATAGAGTCAACCTCTCCTCTACTGGGGATCCCAAGGTAATGTAGGCCCCAGGCTGATTTGCATATTTTAAAATTATCAAGCGCTTTTCAACTAGAGCAACTTGTCAGGTATGCCCCAAGGAAGATGCTTCAGCATGAGAAAGAAGGGAATAAAATTAAAAATGTCTCTTTTTCCCTGTTTTATTAGCTAGAAAAAATGAACCTACTTACATGCAAAAGCACTGCTCTACAACTTACGTTGGTTAGATATAGAGTGATTTTTTACTATGACCACCAAAATACCCTCAACTTTTATCAGATTTTTTCCTCATGTTTCCAATGCCTATAGTTTGAGGGAGTTATAAAGAAATTACGTTATTAAGGCATTCACTGATTTATTAAACATTGACTGAAGCCCTACTCTGCGCCAAGAAGTGTGCTAAGAAATAAAAATGAACTGTAATGTCTTAAAGTAAGAAATTACATACAGGATACATCCACAACTAATTTGCATTTTGGCAGGGTAAACAGGCACAACTCTCTCTCTCAGTCTCTCATGCACACAGACACACATACACACACACGTTTACTTTTTTACATTTCAGTTTCTCTTATACTCATTGTCCCTCTCACTCTTTTCCTTGCTTGCTTTTGTACCTATACAGTCATGCACTCCGTAACGACATTTCAGTCAATGATGGACCATATTATGATGGTGTTCTCATAAGATTAGAATATTGATACTTATTTTTTACTGTGTTAGATATGTTTAGACACACAGATACCATTATGTTACAATTGCCTGTAGTATTCAATACAGTAACATGCTGTACAGGTTTGTAGCCGAGGAGTAGTAGGCACTACCATATAGCCTAGGTGTATAGAAGGCGATATCTTCTAGGTTTGTGTAAGTACACTCTGTGATGTTTGAACAACAAAATTAACTAACCATGCGTTTCTCAGAATGTATCCCTGTTAAGTGAAACATGACTCTACATATATATGTTTTTTATATATGTATAAATATAAGAATATATATTTGAACATGTTTATGTTGTGTATATAAGTACATATAGTCTTATATATACTTATATAATTAAATACACTTATATTTATACATATATACATAGAATATAAGTATATATACTCTTGTATATACTTATACATATACATAGAATATAAGTATATATAGTGTTATGTATACTTATGGTTATAAGTACATATAATCTTATATATAATTATATAATTAAATGTACTTATATTTATACATATACATAGAATATAAGTATATATAATCTTATATATACTTATATATATGCACAAAATATATATGATTATATATACTTATATTTATACATATATACACAAAACAAACATGTACAGACATATAATTGGAGAGTAATGAAATAAGATTAGTGCCATAATTGTCTAAATAATTAAATATTTTAGACATAAGGGAATCATGAAAGAGATCGTTATTTAAAACTACTTCTAAAATGAATAAGAATTTTCCAGGCAGAAAAATAAGGGGCATTGAGGGAAAGAACATTTTTGTTAGTTATTGTTGTTAAAGAGAATAAAATGTACAAAAACAGACTTCAGTGAAATGTATGTAATTTGGTTTAAATCAGGGATTGCGAGAGATGAGATTACAAGACATTGTTGGCATCATGAAAAGGGTTGAATAAAAGATAAAAATGCTACTTATTTAAGAAATCATTTTTTTTGGAGAGTATCAGGCACACTTCTTCATTTTAACTAATTATTTTGATAGCAATGAAGCACATTGCTTGGGTAGGAAGAGCAAGAGTTGATGGCTTCTGAACTAATGCTGAAGAGAAGAGGGATTTGAGATATATTTAAGATGATTTAGTAACCAGGTCGATAAAAGGTTAGAGGGATAAAAGGTGAGAATATCAATAACAGGATACTTTCAAGCGTTCTACCAGAAGTGTTTATTTGAAGAGAAGGGCAGAGATTTCAATAGGATTTGAGCATTTTGAATTGAGATGCCTGAAGAAAAAGTTCTATCTAGTAACTAGTGAAATAAAGTACGTCAGTCTGATGTGTGCAAGTGAGATATTAGTGATAATAGACATGTAACATAACAGCTAATTTAAATGTTTTTAGCATGACAGAGACAGGAGAAATATACATTTTCCAATTCTCAAAGAGAAATCATGAATATGGAAATTATACAAAAACCTACTTGGAACATTCCAGTTAGTTAGTCCAGTGGAAAGTTGCCTTAGACCGAACTACTTGGCATATTACGTAATGGGATTCACACTCCTTCTGTATTATGATAGCCTCTAAAACAACTTAGACATTATCCCTGGGTAGGTGTAAATTTGGAAATATAGATGTAAAACTAGTTATGCAAACCTATTTAGACACAATTAAAGCTGTTGTTACAGAGTTTTTAGGATACCTACAATTTCAGGTGAGATCCACTGTAAAGAGAATGAACACCTAGGATAATATAATATGAGTGATTAAATGAAAGTTTAACTTAACCTCCCTGAATCCTATAGGCTTTTATTGTTTATACACATTCCATTGTGTGTTATCTATTGATGCCAATTAACTTGGAGACAGTTTTAGAGAAATGTAGCAAAATGGATTTCCAGGACTCTGGGGATCCATGGCAGCTTCACTAAAAGCTTTGTCAAGTTACTTTCTTCAGTAGTTCGAACAGGAAACTAAGACATCATACGGCATCTCGTTTTGCTCTAATTTAACTTAAATGCCCAAAGCTAAGTTGATGATCGTATCTGTATCTCCGGTGCTCACAAATTTAGGTTTCTCTCTTTCCTCTGGTAGGAATCTTCAATTCGAAAGCCTCAGTAGTTTCTCAGTCTCTGGTGTGACTTTCAGCTCTCCTCTGCTTTCTCCTAAATGCCCATTTAGCATTGCATAATTTCCTTAACTACTCTGCAGTTCCCTCCAAGGAGCTTTATCTTGTTTTTAATTTCTTCCTCTTAAGCTCATTAAAAAGCATCTTTTAAACATTATACAATGGAATGTTTTATAAACGTGCATAATTATGTCATTTTTCTTAGAGCAAGTATTTGAGATTATCATGCAGCACAGAGATGTTGCAATATGATTATACACAAAGCAAATAAAAAAAATTAAGCTAATGTTATTTTGTTGATTCATATATATGATGCCTTTTTCATCTCAACTCTGGAAAAGTAGAATTCTAATGTAAATGTGAGTAGCAATGAGGGTAGAAGATAAAGAATAAGGACAAATTATACCTCTTTGAACTTTACTGGTTTTTATCAACAAAACTAAAGATCAGTTGTTTGTCACTAAACTAAAAACCTAGAAGCAAGCAGTTTGCCTTTGTTGCCCTCCCCGTTGATTTCTGGCATCACTTTGTTGTTCTTAAGGAAGTCACCCTGTCACATCTCTTAAATCACCTATTATATCTTTCCTCCGACGTCTCTTACTCACATCGAGCTGTCAATTCTTTATAACTCTTGTATACAAATTGGCAGTATTTTAAATATTCAAGTGCAGAGGTCCAACTGATCAAATTTTGGTAGAACAAGTGACTGGCAATATCAGCCTCGAATAGTGAAAAACCAGAAATGCATCAAAATTGTTTGAAATAATTAATGACTGACCATGCAGACGTTGTATAAGGTCGTCAGTATCAGTGTGAAAGGGTGCTTATTTATGTAGCCCCACATTTTGCTCAGTCCTCAGGAAGTTTTTTTTTTTTTGCAATATTACCTTTTAGATAGGAAGCTTTTTTGCAATAATACCTTCTAAATTTTTTTACTTGCTCAATACGACTTTATTTATGTGATATAGAAATAACAATTACCTTTCTCCTTTTCACATTCATGTCTTTGTGCTTAAATGGGTGACCATACTAAGAATGTGCTCACCAGGAAGAAATATTTATCTGCCTAAACATTAAAAGGGGAGCAGGTGATTCAATCTGACACCTGAAAATGAATTTAAAACAACTATAAATTAGAATTGATAGGAAAGCATACCACATAATTAAAGCATCGTCACTGTAAGATAAAAAATAAGAAGCATGCAAATAGGTGTCTTTAAAGAGAAATGAAACTTAAGCACTTATTTGCCTTTGTCAGCGTATGCATAAACAATCTGCCTGCTTTCTAGTTCCCTGCCTACTGCTTACCCAAAATGGCAAACACCCTTGGAGAGAGAGCATGCTTGTTCTCAATTAGTAATTTGTTTGCTTGAAAAAGTAGGATACTTATATTCAACAGACTTGCCTTAGAAATAAATTAGAAAGTGTGAATGAATCACTCTTTCATACATATAAAATATAGAAATTCACTTTTCAATTTTGAAATAGACCCAATAAATCGTGTCCTAAAAATGATTTCTGAGCAAAAGCATCATTCCAGAAAAAGCGTGACCAACTTATGTATGTAGGGAACTGAACAGAAATTCGTTGAGTGAATTAATTACTGAAGTTGCCATATAATCAATTTTTGTTTTAGGAAAAACATAAATGTGTTTATGTGCATGTATGCTCTAGAAAAAAATTAATGTACATATGTGCATGCATGCACACACACACAACTCACCTATGTTTCTTCAGACAAATTGCTGTGGAAAAGAACTGACAGATCATCAATGTAGTCATATTGTATCATCAGTAAAATTTTTAAAAATTTAGATTCATTTTAATATGAACCAGAGGAGCACGATCACTTTCCTGTTTAAGTTTTGAAAGTCATAAAAATTAACATGGAAAACACTAACTTTCACAAACATGAAATATACCTTGTAACGAATGTTGTCTCTGCACCAAAAAATTAAAATATAGTAATAAATAATTTTAGATATTTGACCAGAACTATAAAGGCAAGTTTAAAGCAGACGTATTTTCAGATTCTAAGTATATGCCTAAGAATACAATCAAACAATCTCAAAGAAGTCAAACTAAAAGTAAAATGTTTGAGAACAAATTTCCAGAAACAATATTCACAATGAATTCCATATAAAAGTAAAATTAATGGAACAAAGAAACATTTTTTTATTTTGTTCTCTCTCTCTGTCTCTCTCTCTTTAAAAAGAACATTCTATGATATGGTAACTTTTTATCATAAACTTATTATTTCTAGTATCATTAGGAAATTGTTAAATTTAATTTTTAAAAACAATTCTTACTAGAATATTAAACTAATTTATGTATGCTTGTGTGTGGGTATACATACATATATAAAATAAGTCATCCAGTCCATTCTCATCTATAGCTCTAATTCTCACACATAACAACTTTATTACTCTTTTTAGTTCATCTAGGATTAAGCTACAACTTTCTAACTAACATCTTCTTGTTATTTGTTGAGATATTTTTATACATGACTCATTGACTTGCTTTTAGGATTGATGAAAATGGACATCAATTACACATCATTCTATTCTTCGAAAATATAATGTCACTCGCCACCCTCCCATACCCCCCTGGTTTTCTATATTAGTTATCTTTGCAAATTTAAGTTCCATGCTATAAAAGGTTTCTTTTGGACGTGCCTTTGTTTTGTTTTAATATTCACCATTGTAAACCTCCCTCTTTGGGTTTCTGTCCCAAGAGCACTTTCACTACAGCACTAAATGTATCGAAAATTTTATTGTTTAAGACAAAAACTGATGTTTTAGTGTAATTTTCTAAAATGCTTTGCTGTTAACTGTAAAATTTAGGTCTTGTGTGCTAAAATTTATAACAGAGCATACCATCGCTCCCAAAGTTCAAAGAGAAAACGGCGGGAATTTCATTTCCTAAGTAATTATTTCAAACTGATGGCTATTACAGATCTTCTTTAGAAAAGTTATCTTTTCCAAGATATCACAGGCTTATGTTGTGTGTGCAGCTGCTGAAAATTTGTTAGTGAACAGCCCTGTAGCATTTGCTTCAATCTGGCAATTGTGAAGATGTAATCTTGAAGCCCTCAGTATTCTGGTTCCAGCACAGGCTGGCTAATCTCCATAGACAGGAACACCTGTAATGCCAAACGTTTCTTTTTTTCTTTTCTTTTCTTTCTTTCTTATTTATTTATTTATTTATTAACTTTCTTGCTTTGGATTCTAGCTTTCTGGATCTCATGCATTCCTAAATCTTTTCCTGGAATACATTCTTCACTAGGTTCTTTAAAAAGGTCCAAAGGGACTATGCTGAATCTAAAACCATCCTCATTGGGTTATCACCCATAATATGGTGGCCAAAGTGAGCATTCAAGGTTGAAAATAACGTTGTCATCAAATTGTGATACTATTGTTCGAAAATTTCTAGGATCTGGGTTGCTGTTGAAAGGTCCACTGACATTTTAATCTTTGTTTATAACACTCACAATTACCTTTACTTCCTTCCTTTTATCCTCCAGCTCACTTATTTTCTTGTTGGATGATGCTAATCTTCTTTTTAACCCATTCATTATTTTCTTAACTTCAGTGATTATATTTTTAATATTCAGTTATGTTTGGTTTAATATGAAATACTCTGAGTGATTTTTTAGAGTCTGGTCATATTTTTATGTCAATTTTTACTTCTTTAAAAATATTTAACATGACTGTGTGTGTGTGGATCTGATTACTCCAATATTAGCCATTTTGTTGATCGAACTCTGCTAAAAGTTGTTTTGTTTTGGGGATATTTTGTATGTTCGGGTTGTTGTTGCTTTTCTGTTTTTTGTTTTTCTGTTTAAATCTTAAATAGCAGACCTGTGTTTGCTTCGTTGAGTGCCAGGAATACTATCCATACTTTAAATTTTCAACTTGAAAATTATTTGTGGCCGGGTGCTGTGGCTCAAGCCTGTAATCCCAGCACTTTGGGAGGCCAAGGCAAGCAGATCACCTGAGGTTAGGAGTTTGGGACCAGCCCAGTCAATGTGGTGAAACCCCATCTCTACTAAAAATACCAAAAAAAAAAAAAATAGCTTGGCATGGTGGCAGGTGCCTGTAATACCAGCTACTTGGGAGACTGAGGCAGGAGAATCACTTGAACCCAGCAGGTGGAGGTTGCAGTGAGCCAAGATCACCCCACTGAACTCCAGTCTGGGTGACAGAGCAAGACTCCATCTCAAACAAAACGAAAAAAAACTTTTTGTGTTGTTTATGTGTTTATTTGTACATTTTAAATTTTCTAGTAGTATTTAATAAATACAAAAGAATATAAGTAGCATCACCTGAAAATGTACATCATGAAGACTAAGGTTAGGAATACTTTACATGTACATAGATCATTCTCTCCTTTTAGATAGTCCAGAGTTAATTACCATGTGATAGTATCTGGTCATTGACACTATCTTTTATATATATATATATATATATATATATATATATATATATGTAGAGAGAGAGAGAGAGAGAGAGAGAGAGAGAGAGAGAGAGAAAGGGATGGGGTTAAGGAGGTGTATATGTATACAACTGTGTGTATATATTCATAATCATATGTATATATTCCTAAATAATATATTGAGTCTTCTTCTTTGAGGTTTATAAAGATAGCATCACACTATACATCATTTTCTGAAACTTGTCTTTTTCACTCAATAATATGTACCTAAGATTCACCATATTTTTCCATGTAAGCATAGCTCACATTTTTCACTTTTGTATTATGTTGAGATGTGTGACTATGCAATGATTTATTCAGTTGTCCTTATGCTGTTTGTCACTTGGGTTTACTTCCTTTTTTCTTCATTTTAAAAACAACAATTCTGTATGGCTTATGTCTACATATACGCTGAATTACTGACCTCCAGTACTGCAGAATTTGAGCTTATTTGGAAATAGAGAAAATCAATGTAAAATGAGGGTATTAGAGTTAAAGCCCTAATCCAATATGAATGATGTATTTATGAAAAGGAGTGATTAAGACATAGAGATAGGGATGGCCAAGTGAATACACAGGGAGAAGTTCACTATACAATGGTGATAGTGGTACAGCTCCAAGCTGAGGGGCACCAAAAATTGCCAGCAAATTCCAGTAGCAGAAGCAGCAAGGGAAAGTTTGCTCTTAGTCAAGGAGAGTATGTCCTTATGAGGCTGGTATCCTCCAGAACTGCCAGAGAGTATGTTTCTCTAGTTATTGGCCTCATAGTTTTTGGTACTTTGTTACAGCACCTCTAGGAAACTACATTTCCCAAAGTCATTGTGTCAAACTTAACATCCATCAACTCTGCATAATAGTTTTTATTCTACCACATACTTTTGACACATGGGACTGTCAGACTTAACTCGTATCAATTTTTCACAAGTATAAATTTACAAGAAAAAAACAACCCCATCGAAAAGTGGGCAAAGGGTATGAACAGACACTTCTCAAAAGGAGACATTTATGCAGCCAACAAACATTTGAAAAAAAACCTCATCATCACTGGTCATTAGAGAAATGCAAATGAAAACCACAATGAGATACCATCTCATGCCAGTTAGAATGGTGATCCTTAAAAAGTCAGGAAACAGTAGATGCTGGAGAGGATATAAAGAAATAGGAACACTTTTACCCTGTTGATGGGAGTACAAGTTCAACCATTGTGGAAGAGACAGTGTGGCAATTCCTCAAGGATCTAGAACCAGAAATACCATTTGACCCAGCAATCCCATTGCTAGGTATATATACAAAGAATTATAACTCATTCTACTATAATGACACATGCACACGTATGTTTATTGCGACCCTGTTCACAATAGCAAAGACTTGGAAAAATACGTAATGTAGATGATAGTTTGATGGGTACAGCAAACGACCATGGCACATATATACCTATGTAACAAACCTGCACATTCCGCACATGTATCCCAAAACTTCAAGTATAATTTTTAAAATGGTATCATATCTTGGCTTTAATTTGCATTTGCCCGGTTTAATTTGGTACAGTTGTCCCTGTTTATGGATCTTTCGTGTTTCCTCCACTGGAAATTGTTTTCTATCAACATCCTCGACTAATTTTTCTACAAGTTATTCTGCTTTTTCCTATAGATCTTTAAACATATACTTGTAAATATGTGTGCTGAAACTATCTTCTCTTTATTTGTAAAATGTTTCACTTTCTCTACATGGTCTTTATTTCATAGAAGGTTTCAGTTTGAGTATAGACTTTGAGTATAGACTGATTTATCAACCTTTTTTTATTTTGTTTTGTTTTAGAAATCCTTAACTGAAGATCATTAAAATATTGATCTACATTGTTTTATAAACTATAAGTTTTGCTAAAAATTATTTTATAAGTTTAGGATTGCGGGGGAAAACCAAAAAGATGCGGACTGAGAATTTTTAACTCAAATTTTGCATGTGGGCTGGGTACAGTAGCTCATGCCTGTAATACCAGCATTTTGGGAGGCTGAGGCAGGTGGATCACTTGAGGCCAGGAGTTTAAGACCAGTTTGGGTAACATGGCAAAACCCTATCTGTACTAAAAATACAAAAATTAGCCAGGCGTGGTTGTGCACAACTGTCATCCCAGCTACTCAGAAGGCTGCTACCTGAGAATCACTTGAACCCTGGAGGTGAAAGTTGCAGTAAGCCAAGATCACACCACTGGAGTACAGCCTGGGTGACTAAGCAAGACTCTGTCTCAAAAAAAAAAAAAAAAAAGTGCACATGCAAAAAAATCAAAATTAGTCTTTTGCAAGATAAACTTAGAGATTACCTGCTCCCATGTGGGTGAAAGCTGCCTTTGGCATTAAAATAACTTTATTAATATACAGATATGATGTAATATTTTTCAGTTCAAGTATTATGTTTAGACATGCAGAGAACAGGGGAAAAAACATGATATTCATTGAAAGGGGAGATCTTGTGATCTTTGAGGCAGAAAAACCTGCAACATTGCAGCAGGGCTGAATTTACCTTCAGTGGAAAGTTTCAAAAGCTTATTTTTACTAAAGAGGGAAAATAAGATATTCCATGAAAATATTAAATATCTATTAGCTTATTAAAACTGTTCATTATATATCCACTTATGTATATATAAACTATATTAAACTGAATTATTTAGCTTGGCCATATATTTGTGTATATGTGTACATATATAAATTTGTATTTATGTGTATATATGTATATAAATGTGTATACATTTGTGTATATATGTGTGTGTGTGTGTGTGTGTGTGTGTGTGTGTGTGTGTGGGTGTGTGTATCTGCTCCTTTCTCCAACATGCATTTGATGTGTTGTTTTATATTTTAGGATAACTAATGCCTTCATTTTCCTTCCTTTGTGGCTTTATGAGCTAAACATTTACAACTATACTCTCACTGAGCTATACAAGAAACTTTTCAGAGCTATTAACGTGCTTCACTTTTGCAAAAGACATCCAGGAAGGGTCCTCCTAGTTAGGACAATCTTAGAGGTTTTCTTGCCTGTTCATAGACTCTCCTTCAAGTGATTTTACACTGCTTTATGATCCTTCATCCCAATCCGTTGTGGATACCACCCTAGCAGTTGAAGCTTTCTGTGTCTGTAAAAATAGATATGTACCAGGGTTATCTGAGCCTACACTATGAAATCTAAAATGTTGTCAAGGGTGGCTTACATCTGGACCCCTCTTACACCTAGTGCAAAGCTCGTCAGATTTAGTTTACCATGGAGTCTATCTGCTGCTTCGGTAAATAAACTTGTAGATAACCTTGACTTTGGTCTATGCCCTCCTTGCTTCAAGAGGCCATAAAAACAAAGATAAATTTTGTGAAAATGGCAAATATCCCTAGGCCAAAAAAGCTTCTACCTTTTCACTTACTTCTCTAGGTTCTCATTTCCCTTTAATTTGGGCTTGTGTTTTTTCATTATCTTCATACAATTATCTTTATCTTTACGTATAAACCACAAATATTAATTGTTTTTCACTAAGATATTAAACTGAATTATTTAGCTTGCATTGCCAAAACAAAATATGATTTAATGTATTTTAATCACCTGAATTATTATGATTCGCTTATTGATTATCAAATTTTTGAACTGTTGGCCAGTAGAGGAAAGTTGATTGGTTTCTTTGTACTTTTCTGTGATCCCATTAATCTTTGATATCACAGTTAATTTTGGTCTCATGAAGAAATCCTATTCTCACTTTCCCTTTAATTCCTCAGACTTAGAAACAGCAAATCTCCAAGAAAACTTAGTTTATATCAATGTGAAAACAGTGGTATTACGGACTAGTGTTTTGGCACTAGAGCTGTGTTTCATGCCAAGAAATGAAATTGTAGGCCTTTTTCAGCACTAATGATTAAATAAAAATGTGTGACTACTTTACAAATATAAATTATAAAATATATGTGTAATCAGTTCTGTTATAGTGTTGCTATTTAAATACTTCTGTTTTATTCTTGTACTGAATTTTTTCTTTTGCTGAAAAGTTTTAAATACTAATATTATAAATAATAGATTTCAAGATACAGATAGTTGATTTCTAAAACAAAGATCAAGTAACATGTTAAAAAACAATAACTTGCTGTTATTTAGATTTTTATATTCAATACTTAGATTTATTTCTAATACACATATTTTCATATACATATTTTGACATATTTCCACATTATGAAGCAAGAGTTATTTTTTGATTTTTAATATTTTAATTATGGTTCTTTCTCCAGCAGAAACAATCAGGCATAGATGGAAACTTGTTTGATTTGAGGGCTTGAGCACAAAATATATAAGATGGACTTGGAACATTTCGTGATGCCAGAAATTAAGGAAGCAGGCTGAAAGAATGATAGAGGCAGGCCAGGCGCGGTGGCTCACGCCTGTAATCCCAGCACTTTGGGAGGCCAAGGTGGGTGGATCACAAGGTCAAGAGATCAAGACCACCCTGGTCAACATGGTGAAACCCCGTCTCTACTAAAAATACAAAAATTAGCTGGGCATGGTGGTACGTGCCTGTAGTCCCAGCTACTCGGGAGGCTGAGGCAGGAGAATTGCTTGAACCCAGGAGGCGGAGGTTGCGGTGAGCCGAGATCGCGCCATTGCACTCCAGCCTGGGCAACAAGAGCGAAACTCCGTCTCCAAAAAAAAAAAAAAAAAAGAATGATAGAGGCAGGTTGAAAGGCACCAGAACCCATCTAAAAAAAAAGCATTCAATGGCTGAATCTGGAAGAATTTACAGAAAACAATAAATAACCATATTATTAGATTCCAATAAATAAAATAAATATTTTTGAGTCTATACTGATCTATGAAATAAATAAAAGCATAAGTAAAAATAAAAGAGAGAAGGGGCAGCTTTTCCCTATAAAGAATTTCAAATAATAAATGGGGAACTGAATGAAAAAAATTGAAAATCACTATTAGTAAACCACAGTATTATTGCCAGCAAGATCACTGACTGATGCTAATGTTAGTGGGCATATTTTTTAGGAGAAATGGGATATTTGCATAAATGCAAAATATCTTCACCAAAGTTGTGTATTAATTATGAAGAAAAATAGTTATTTAACAAAGGAGAAAACTGGCAGAAACACCTTAACCACCTTAAGATCACCAGTCATAAGACATATTGACATCAGATACTCCCTGCTATGAAATAATACACTAAGAACAGACTGCTTCTGTGATAGTCTTGACAAAAATGCGTAACTTTAATGACAAGAACATACGGGGCAGACCCTCACTGAAAGAAATTCTGCATAGTAACTTGACAAGTGTTCTTTAAAAGTGTCAGGTCATTGCATTAGTCTGTTTTCACGCTGCTAATAAAGACATGTCCAAGACTTGATAATTTATAAAGGAAAGAAATTTAATTGACTCACAGTTACACATGGCTGGGAAGGACTCACAATCATGGTGGAAGAGCAAAGGACATCTTACATGGCTGCAGGCAAAAGAGAGTATGTTCAGGGGAATTCACCTCTATAAAACCATCAGATCTTGTGAGACTGATTCACTGTCATGAGAACAGCATTGGAAAGACCTGCCACCATGATTCAATTACCCCACTCACCGGGTCCCTCCCACAACATGTGAAAATTGTGGGAGCTATAATTCAAGATGAGATTTGGGTGGGGACACAGCCAAACCATATCAGTCATGAAAGACAAAGATTAAAGAATTCCCACAGACTGGAAGAAGAAGAGGAGAATGGAAGAAAAGAAGAATGACTTTAATCACAAAGATTGTGAAATTTGAACAACATCAGAAATCTAGTTAGTAGTAAAATGATTCAAATAGGGTTTATCGTAAACAAAACTTTACATAAGTGATTTTAAGAGATTTTTAAATGAACTTACTAAATGTTATGCATTTCCATGTGGTAGAGCCTGAATATTGATCACACTAGATGCCCACTGGATTCTTCTTCTCCTGTCTGGTTTTATATCAGGGTAATACTGTTCTCAAGAGTTACGATAGGAGCCCCACTTTTCTTTCTTCAAGGAGTCTTTATGTAAGACTGGAATTTTCTTTTCTATGAATTTTCCTTGAAAACTGAGTGAACTGTTTGGATTTGGAAGGGTAGAATATTTTAAATCATATTCCATTTTCTCTTTTGTAAATTTTGATATATTTTTCATTATTTTTAGGAATTTCTCACTAAGGCTAGGTATTCAATTTTATTAGCACGTAAATGTTGGTAGTATTTTCTAACCTTCACAATATTAATGTTATCTGTTACTTCTAATTCTATTTTTTAGCATATTCAGGAATATAAGGATTTCAGTTTATCATTTCTGTGTTAACCTTTAACTTAATTGTAGCATAGTCACAATATTTAGTAGATAGTGGTTACTAAATTGTATTCAAGCTTGCCTAATAACTTAGTATTTGGTTAGATTGAATTAAATGTTTCATGCCAACTCTAAAAGAATCTGTACTCTCTAAATGATGAATTCAAGTTATATATATACATATATATATATATATATATACACATATATTTCTCAATTCAATAATCCATATATTTGTATTTGTTTTGTTAAATAGTCCTCGTATTTAAAATTTTTATTTGAAAACTCATTAATTAAAAACATATTGTGGCTGCATTTCCTATATGCTCTAGCTTTGAGAATACATACTAGTAATAATGAAGATTTTAGCAGAAACCAAATTTTATAGGTCTTTATACACCAAATGAAATTAAACACTTAACATCAACAATAAGTGCCTTCATTGGGGCAGTGATATCATTTTTGTATTTTAGAAGGATCACCTTTGCTAAGAAGTAATAAATAATTTATTGAGGTGCCACTGTATAAAATTTAATTTTTAAAAAAAGGTGTTGCAATCAACAGGTTAGAGTTTATGATGTTCTGTGGTAGAATCATAGTGAACTACATTTAAAAAATATGTGGTTACCACACAGAGTTGTGTGGAAAATCTTTCATAAGGAGAGGGAAAAAAAGGTTGAGGTAAGAAAAGCTTGTTGGACAAAGCTAAAAGAGACCAAGATTATCGGGTAGTATTAATTTGAAAGAGACTGACAGGACAGAGGATCTAAATTGTGAAGGGTCAGCCTGTGGATATTTTCTTTTAAGTACAATGGGAACAATTAAAGAGTTTCGAAACTCTAAATAAAGCTTGATAAGATGAATGTTTTTAAGGGGCAACAGGGCTGCAATGTGGACTAAGATTGTGTACGAATTAATTTGATTTGGCCGAGCATAGGAGCTAGTGTTGGGTTCCAGGGAGCCCTTAGCTCCCCTGAGAGGACATTTCTCCAAGGTTCTTTCTCTCTCAAGAATGAAAGAGAGGATCAGGTGCCCTTGCAAAGTAAATACTGGAGCCCGAACAGTTTTTGCAGAAAGTGAATTTATTTAGGTAGAGAAAGAAGAAAAAAAGGAAAAGAAAGACGACTTCCACGAAGAGTGTGGAAGGGGATTCCAGAGGGGAAATCCAGGAGAGAGAAAGACGGCTTCCACGAGAGAGTGTTCGTGAAGGCGATCCAAACCTGGAGTCCAAAACGGTGTGGAAGAAGGGGAGTTTTAACCTGGGAGGAACCCCCTCCTTCTCCAAGACCTCTGGCCAATGAAAGGAGTTCCTTAGGACTTCTGCTGGAGTGATTGACTTTTTGATTCTTCCCGCCCCCGTTAAAATTTGTACAGAGACATTACATCTCCCGGATGGAGAGAGTTGGGAGCAGAGCAGGGCGCTGGGAAGTTCATGCCCTTAAAACTACGCCCCCTTGCGGACCCGGAAAGAGAACACCTTCCCCCAGTAGTAGACTAGTTAGGAAGCTGCTATACAAAATACAATACACAAATAATTTATCCAAGATACAAATAATGATATGGTGGCTACTATACTGAAATGAACCCTTAGATAAAAATACTAAGTGCCTGTTTTCTGTTACATTCTTATGTTCCATAAAAGTAAGTAGATAGTAGGATGCCTGGTGATGACAGGTGATAGGAGAAGTGATTGCGAGTACTATTTTTGATAAGGCTATTTTCAGTTAAGTTATTAGTGAAAGCTTTTGAGGAGGTCCCCGTAGAGCAGACAACAGAAGGAAGAGAGCAGGGGAGCCATCAAAATATCCAGGGAACAGGTGTTCCAAGGAGAAGAATCAGCAAAAGCAAAGAGAACCAATAAGATGGCAGCAAAGTAATGAGCTGAGAGGTTGCTTTCAGTGGTGTGTTACCAGAGATAGAACGACTAAGAAGGTTACAGGCTAAGGGACCAAGTACAGTGCGATGGAAACTGAGTTTCAATGACGTCTCTTAGGAAATGACTTCCAAAATGTAGTGTTATCTATTTGCCCATAGTCATTTATTAGGGCTGTGACAACAGTCTCACAGACTGGATGGCTTAAACCACACAAATGTATTTTCTCACAATTCTGGGGACTAGAATGCTGAGAACGAAGTGTCTGCTTGCTCATTTCTTCGGAGATCTCTCTCCTTGGCTTGGCATAACCCAACAAACAGTCAGCTTTGAACAGTACCATTTTCTCAGATTTGGTAAAGTGCGTTATGGTATGAGGATAAGGGGAGGGAATTTTATGTAAGAAAAATACCATGAGAAATATAGAAATAGTGATAAATTGGCCAGGCGCAGTGGCTCATGCCTGTAATCCCAGCACTTTGGGAGGCTGAGGCGAGCAGATCATCTGAGGTCAGGAGTTCGAGACTAGTCCGACCAATATGGTGAAACCCTGTGTCTACTGAAAATACAAACATTAGCTGGGCATGGTGGCAGGTACCTATAATCCCAGCTACTGGGGAGGTTGAAGCAGGAGAATCACTTGAACCCAGGAGTCGAGGATGCAGTGAGCCTAGACAATACCACTGCACTCTAGCACTCCAGCTTGGGTGACAGAGTGAGGCTTCATCTCAGAAAAAAAAAAAAAAAAAAAAAAGAAAAGAAGAAGAAGAAGAAGAAAAATAAAAAAGAAATAATGATATAGGAATGATACAGGAAACTAAATTTTGACTAGAAAACGTTGAAAAGCCCAATTTAGTCCATATCTTTCATGGAAGTAACTAAGTGCAAAATGATATAGGAGAGATATATTCAGGCAAGATTTTGACAAGCTAAGAGGTCTGGACTTTATTAGGTATATTAAGAAGAATTACTTAAGGTTTATGAGCAAGAAGGTGCTAGAATCAGAAGTGTACTTGGGGTCGATTAATCCGTCAGAAATATGTGGTTTATGATCAGGTGTTGAAACATAAATCTCATTAGCAGTAGAGGTTGTTCATGCTGGAAGAACATCTAGGTACACCGAAAGCACAGATAAATTCAATTTCTTGTTTGGCTCTGGAATGAAGGGGAGTTTGTCAGTATTTAGTGTTTTCACTCTGATACTGTGAAGGGCATCTTTATGTTTTTCCCACAGACTGTTCTTTGTTCCTGCTGTCACAAGTACAAATAAGATTCCTACACATTATGGCTGATTTCATTGGATTTTTTTAATGTTCTCCCATCAGTTGAAATAAGTATGAATAGCAAATAACTAAATATAGCATAATAAAAACTACTTTGTATCCTGTGGTTTGTTGTGATTGTGTGAACACACAGAAATACATATCTGCATCAAAGCAGATCTACACAATGAACAAATATACGCTTGCTTGGTGTAGTGGTTTGCATCTGTAATCCCAGCTACCCCAGAGATTAAGGTAGAAGGATAG
>PVKV010006098.1:33639-108367 GCA_004027835.1 Alouatta palliata
GTTCATCTCTTTGTGTCCATGAGTTCTCATCATTTAACTCCCACTTATGAGTAATAGCATGTGGTATTTGATTTTCTGTTCCTGTACGAGTTTGCTAAGGATACTGGCCTTCCCCTCTATTCACGTTCCTTCAAAAGACATGAAGCCATTCCTTTTTATGAACATGCTATTTTTTTTTTTTTGGTTGCAGGGGGGAGATGGAGTCTCACTCTTTTTGCCCAGACTGGAGTGCAATGGTGCCATCTGGGCTCACTGCAACCTCCGCCTGCTGGGTTCAAGCAATTCTCCTGCCTCAGCCTCCTGAGTAGCTGAGATTACAGGCACCCGCCACCATGCCTGGCTAATTTTTTTTATTTTTAGTAGAGACGGGATTTCACTAAAACATACTCATTTTTAAACCAGAATTCCTCCTACTATTAGGACTTGGTTCTCACTATTCATAATATACACAGATCAAAGCCCTGAAATACCTAGACCTTAACATTACCCATATGATGTGTATTCATCATTTGTCAACATCTGATTTAGAATTTCAGACCTATAATATTGCCTCATACGCCTTTTGGCTATTCTATTGAGAAATATAATTCTCTCTCTCTCTTCCTCTCTCTTCTCTCTTCTTTTCTTTATATTTTACAGACACTGTTCATCTTCGGGTTCTCGAATCCTCCCCAGTTGGCACAGCCATTGGAAGTGTCAAAGCAACTGATGCTGACACTGGGAAAAATGCTGAAGTAGAATACCGAATTATTGATGGCGACGGTACTGATATGTTTGACATTGTGACTGAGAAGGACACACAGGAAGGCATCATAACTGTGAAAAAGGTGCACAGCGTCTGTATAAATAAGCATCTGGGTGTTTCAGGAGTAGGGATTGCGTTATGTACTCTTCACTCATGAATTATCCATTGCAAGATACCACTCTAATTTTCCAAAAATTTAATTTATATTTTGCATGCATAAGAAATACATAAAGCCAAAGAACTCCTTGAAAATTTTGACCACGTTTTGATTGATTGAGACATGAAACCTGAAATTTTAGAAAATATAAAGGCAAGTTGATATATGTGTGATCATATTCCTAAGCCACATTAATGATAGCCCTCCTCATAATTACTTGTTTTATTTTAAAATGTGTAGTTAATACCTAATAATGGCAATATATCATCCCAGTTGGAGATATAAAAAGTACCATGCCATCTATCCAGATGTATGAAGCAGTAATTAGAGTTACTAATAAAAGAGACAGCATGGATTGGAACATAATTTAATTGTTCACATTTTCCCTTCTGCTATATAAATGAAACTTTTCTGCTAACATATGCTCGGTGATGCAATTTAAAGGTAACCTGTTTTTTATTGTAGTGTCAGTGCCATCATTATGAGAAGAAAATAAGGCACATTAAACTTTAGGTCCTAATGAAATGCCATGCATAAAGTAACTACATTGGCATTAGTTAATAATTAAACCGTCCTGAGATTCTTTTGCAAGGTACAAAGTACAAAACCACTTGCTATTAAATGGACAGTGACTAGCAAATGGAAAAGCAGCTGTCTTGTAATTTTTCAGACCAGATAGCAGCAGTAATGGGTATAGAATCAGCTTCTTTCTGAAATAAAAATAAAAGATCCAGGGAATTCGAACTAACAATCTCTTTTTTCTGTTAACAAAACGTGCATGTGGGTAGGTGCGGTGGCTCATGCCTATAATCCCAGCACTTTGGGAGGCAGATCACAAGGTCAGGCGTTCGAGACCAGCCTGGCCGACATGGTGAAACCTTGTTTCTACTAAAAATACAAAAATTAGCCGGATGTGGTGGCATGAACCTGTAATCCCAGCTACTCAGGAAGCTGAGGAAGGAGAATTGCTCGAACCTGGGAGGCAGAGGTTGCAGTGAGCTGAGATTGCACCACTGTACTCCAGCCTGGGTGACAGAGCAAGACTCCATCTCAAAAAAGTAAAAAAATGTATTTTTAAAGAAACATACATTTTAGAATGGATGAAGTATAAAATACTCGATTTTATACTTCTGACAGTTAAACTATATGAATATTTAAGGTATTTTGTTTCATAATGTAACTTATTTACCAAATTACTATTAACTTTTTTTCTTATTAGAGAAGATTTTTCTAATCTTGAATATTTGACGTAACTTGAAAATTTTATGTTAGTCTCCAAGATTTCATAATGTTTTTTTAATGTCATAAGCCCATTACATTGAATGGAAACATCATGACATAAATGTAAAAAGATAACTGAATGTATTTGCTTTGAAAAATTTTGCAGTAGCTAACACCTCAACACATGCACATTCACACACAAACACATACAACAACCACCAGCCCGTTTTTTGTACTGTTACCACCTACAAGATAGGTTTGAATATCCATCCCAATTTTTCCAAGGTTTCAAGTCTCATAGGAAATCCTATGTTCCAAAGGGTTACTAATTGAATGAATAAAATGTAAAAGTTGAATCCTAAGTGAAACATAAAGATATTTTTATTTGTATTAGTCTTTTTTATTTATAATTAATGAACTACTTGAGAGAACTCAACCAGAACTTAAAAATCATGTTGTAACTTGGTCCAATTTCCCTCACTTGTAATTTGATGATTTATTTCTTTATACAGCCACTTGACTTTGAGAGCCGAAGACTTTATACTCTGAAAGTTGAAGCAGAAAACACCCATGTAGATCCACGTTTTTATTACCTAGGACCATTTAAAGATACTACCATAGTGAAAATCTCTATAGAAGACGTGGATGAACCTCCTGTATTTAGTAGGTCCTCCTATCTCTTTGAAGTTCATGAAGATATTGAAGTAGGCACAATTATTGGTACTGTAATGGCAAGGGACCCAGATTCTATTTCCAGCCCCATCAGGTAAGTGTGCCTTTTAAAAATGAAAAGAAAGTGTTGTTTAAAATGAAAAGAAAAAAGTTGAAATACATATAGGGATGATACAATTCTATTTAAAACATTCAATCCGATGAACGATGAAAGAATCCTTCCATAAGTTGCAGAAAAATTTGATGAAGCCAAGAATTTCTAGAAATTGTCTCTGAACATTTTGGGGCAGGGCATGCACAAACTTCATGGTGTTCTTATTTTTTCATGCCCTTTAGACTGAAACCTTGCTTGTTACACCTGCGTGTCCCCTTATGGTGTTCCTTGTTCTGACCCCTGGTACAGATCCAGGGTACTATGTGAGCTCTCCATTTACAATGCAACCAAACCACTTTATTTGTGCTTTCAAGTTATTAAATGGAATATAAGATTGAATGAGAGAAGTTTTAACAGTTAAAAAGCAGGCTGAATGTGCTGGTTCACACTTGTAATCTCAGCACTTTGGGAAGCCGCATTGGACAGATGGTTTAAGCTCAGGGGTTCGAAACCAGCCTGGGGAACATACTGAGACCCCGCCTCTGTAAAAAATTAGCTGGGCATAACGGTGCACACTTGTAGTCCCATCTACTCAGGAGGATCAGTTGAGCCCAGAGGTCAAGGCTACTGTGAGCTGCATTCATACCACTGCACTCCAGTGACAAAGCAATACCCTGTCTCAATTTTTAAAAAAAGTAATTACGATTCGGCAGTGTGGTTATATTATGATTTTAGTAAGTGTTTGTTATGATTTTAGAAACTCCCCTAATACACAGCCATCAAAGTTGAGAGGATTCTTGTTTTGTTTTATCTTTATTTATTTATTCTGACTTTTTCAAAAAATATGAGAACATTCCAGAAAGATGAGTCTTTTCAATATATCTCCTTCTTATGACAGCTTAAAAACGTATGAGATGTGACAAATCCCTGAAAATGAAAAATAATCAATGTTTCAATGACACTTGTTCTGTGACATTAAATAAATATACATATTGTCATAATTTCAGCATGAAAATGAACACTTACTATAATCTATTTGTCCACCGTGTATTTTGGATTTTCTTTATTTTCCTAAATCTCTGCAGGCTGATTTTGCTTGCCCATTTTCTATGTGAACCAGTCACGTGTGAGTTCAGATGGTTATTGTTCCCTTCTGAGCCACAGCACGTGTAGGGAACTTCTAATTTTATATGCCCTATGACTTGAGCCAGTTAAAAATTCTGTAGGGTCTGCCATATCTTCAAGTGAAGTCACATATTTTATGAATATATATGTTACTTTATATTTATATAATTTCACATAAATATGTTTTCTTATATTCGCACGCAGCATCACAGGTTACATATTGGCAGAAGAAACCTGTACATGCCAGCATGATGTTCTCATAAATGTCTCTTCCCCAATTATTTATCAACATCTAAGTTGCTGCATTCCTTGTGCTATTTTTTTCTTTTTCCTTTGAAGGTTTTACACAACCAATACAGAGGCCTAATTTTCCCCCTTAAATACTTACCAAGCATTTTCTTGGCAGAGATTCCATGATTTAGCAGGCTAAGTTCTGTTTCTGATTTTAAAATGGACATTACAAAATAAAAGGTAATACTGTTAGTTAAATGTATATCAAGTGGCATACTTAAGATATTTCTCCACATAATGAAATAGAATTCAGATCCTCCTATAGATGTGTAATTATTATACGTCAAAATATATCTGTTGATATTTAAAATGAAATGAAATAAAATGGTTAATTAGGATGCAAGTATAAAGCCAAGGAGGAACAAATCCTCTTATCTATACAATATTTTACATATAGCAAAAATAATAACTTCCTTGCTTATTAATGACAGATGATATGCTATTAAAGTTGTTGTGTAATTTGACCTTATACTAATTTGATGTAGAAAACGTAATTAATATTCTTGGGTGTCATTCTTTGGTTAGAATATATATATTTTCAAAAAAAGAATAGCTTTACTAATGCAATGTAGTTATGGGAAGGATCATACTTGACATGCTATAAATTGTGTCATATCTTGTGAGTGTTAATACACTAATCAAATAAATTTTCTTAAAATGTGTGTTTTGAAAATTATTTTAGAAAGGAAAATGAAAGTTAACACCTATAACTTTCCAACAGAGAATTGCAAACTATAATTATACTTTGAATCATATTTGAAAAAGACCTGTGATCTCTGTGTATCTTCGAGATAATGTCACATAATGTTCAAAATTTTATCATCACTTCTTCAATCTGAACTACAAGAAATAATTAAGAAAGAACACACATGGTATGGATTTAGCAAAGTCAGTGATATATGACAGCAGAGGCTTTTTATTGATTTATATATTTCAACTTTATGTCATATTTCTACAGAAATAAGGAACATTATTGTTTGCCAAAATGCCAAATGATTAGGTCGTTCTTTCTTTCATGTAATAAATATTTGTGGATCAGTATATCAGATATTAATATGTTTGTCAAGGAGCTCGCAGTTTATTTTAGAGAAGAAGACTCAGAATAAGAATTAAATGATATTCACTGAGTGCCTAGTAGAGTTTGATGATTGATGTTTTCATGTTTTATTGTCTGTTTAAGATGTGAGATGAAATGAATTCCTAATACAATGTAGTAAATGGAAAGATGGTGGTACAAGCTGCTTTATGAGTGAAGGGTACAAATAGCTTCTATTTACATCATCATGGAGGCTACAAGGAAGAGGTGAAATGTATGTTAGGTCTTTCAGTAATAAAATAATTATTACAGGTGGGGAGACACAATGATTTTCTTTGTATGTCAATGTTAGATATGTAGTTTGATAAAGATAATATGATTTATTTAAACTACATCAACCAGAATGTTAAATCTAGTTTTAGGCTTTAAAATGACACCCAGCACATCATGCTTGCAATCAAGTTTCAGTATAGTTTATTGTTATTTTTTAAATGCATATAGATTTTATCTGATACAGATATATTAAAAACTCTTATCCCAAACTTTTATATTTTTAAAATATCTCGAGTTAAAAGCAATATGAATAATAATGATACCCCTGGCTAGGAAACTGAAGCTACGTGGCTATCATACCATGAAGCTACGAAACACCGTTAATAAATTGATAGTCTATTACTTTGATGAAACTAACATTGTCTTCAGTTTTCTGAGAACAACACATAGCTTCTGGAAATAATCTTTTGCAACAAATCTTTGTATTATTCTTCAGCAGAACTTCCAATAACCAAATAAAGTCATTTGGCAATGTAACTGCCTGTAATTCCAACTGTTTTGTGACCAAATATATCAAAGTCAGTTGAGTGAATATGACAATAAACAATAATTTAAGTAACACAAACATTCAAAAGAATAGCATTTGAATGCAGAGTGGAGTACCAACTTTTACCTTGAGAAGAATGTATGTGTGAAACTATGAAAAGTCATTCAAACAATCTACATTCAGGATCAGCACTATGTTCTTTCCTATAATTATCAGTGATAAGTGTGTCTTTGCATTTCACTATTTTTCTTGCAAATTATTAATAATGCTATCATGTATTTTTTCTTGCCCTCTATGTTCAGATTTTCCTTGGATCGCCATACTGACCTTGACAGGATCTTTAACATTCATTCAGGAAATGGATCCCTTTATACTTCAAAATCTCTTGACCGTGAACTATCTCAGTGGCATAATCTTACTGTTATAGCTGCTGAAATTAGTAAGATGAATTTCATGTATATAACATATATGTACATATGTTTATATTTATATATTTTATGTATTTTAACATTTTGTAGTTTTATTTTATATTAAAAATAATTCCTGTTGGACAGATGAACTGTAATTTTCTCAACACTTATCTTTTCTTCAATATTTCCTACATCTACATATGGAGGGATACCTATACATATTGGTAAAAGATGCAAAAATTTTCTCTCTGCCTTTTTAGAGTTTTTGGGTGAGCCTCATCATAATATTAATATAAAACAGATTAACAGGACAAAGCATTTAATATAAATTAAAATGACACAGGAGCTCTCATAAAGAAATAAAGACCCAATGAAGTGGCAAAACTGAAATTTTTTTTTTTTTTTGCTAGGATGGCAAAGAAAGGCAATTGTACAAAAGTAATTAAATGTATATGGAGAGTGTAAATGAAGATAAAAATTATGTTAACAAAATCTGAATCTGTTAGTATGGAATATTCTTGGCCTCACTTCCCATTATTTGATGATAAGAATGTTACTTTTCTTCTGGTATAGGGAGGACATCTTCTATCTGGGAGTTTTATCTCCTGCTTTCAGGAAGGAAAGGGAAGGGACAGAGCACCCTTCTTGCATCTGCTGTTTTTTGTTTTTTTAAGTACCTTGAGCTGAAAATAATCTTTATGCCAAAATGGCACATTTTGCTGTTATATTTGAGGTGAGATTAAGGGACCAACACCAAGACAAAAGTATGCCAAATAGTAGGGTTTATTAAGCCGGCGACCACGGAGGACTCAGGTCTCTCCAACCCGTGGCCCCGTATGGAGGGTGTTAAGACCTTTTATACCAGTAAAAAAATCACTTTGGGAATGAAGGTAGGGGCAGGGGGTGGGGGTAAGGGGCTTCAGACATTCCGAGGGCTAGTGGCACCTTCAGGGCGGAGATGAGGGTGAGGGGTGGGGATGGGGGTTTTTCGGACATTCCGAGGGCCAGGAAACTTTTTGACATTCTTAAGTGATTCACAAAAAAGTTAAGATTAGCATTTGTTTACACATTGTCTGGGTAGGGTGGCAATCACAGTCCTTAGTTACTTATTCATATTTGGGCTCTAGAGAGCAGTTTCAACAGAAAGCCAAGGTATGGTTGAGGTATGCAGGTTTATGGGGCTTTTACCATGTCACATTGCCACTCTTCAGTATGCATAAATGTATATTTAATATTAACTAATAAAAATGACCTAGAATTAGAGACTAAAGATATTATCATTTGAGGAAAAATTAAAAGTGTTAAATTTGTCACTTGCACACTAATATGTAGGATCCATGCTAAATGCTGGGTGTATATGATATAATTTAATCTTATCAACAAACATGTAGGAAGATATTACTACCTCTTTTTTACAGATGAGAAATCCAGGTATATATCGTTAGTTAGACTTAACATTAATCATAATCAGGTATGATTCTAAAAAAAAATATTTTCTCCTAATATTTTGATTAACCTCATTTAACAGAGAAGATATTAAGGCTCCGGGACTTTTAGTAAATTGCCCAAAGTTATAACATCAGTGACAGCACATCTGAGATTTGAAGTCTTGTTGTTTCTAGAGCCAGTACTTAGTTCCAAAGCTAACTGATAAAATTTTGTTCACTAAAGCCTGACATAGTCCAGCTATATTTGTCTCTAGTTGTGAAAGTTCTTGCCCATACTAGGACAATTCGTGGAGCCCACTGTAATATGAAAATGTCAGGTGCTTGTTAAAAGTAAATTAAGAAATGTAAGGTGGGGCATTAAACAAACATGAGTCTCTTTTAAGGGTGAGGCCCTGTGCAACTGCTTGGGTTGCATGCCCATGAAGCCAGTCCTGCCGGGACACCTATCTGCAAACCTGTTCAAATTTTCTAATTCCCATATTGTGATGTATATGGTGTAGACCAACTCTTGAACTGTTTTTAAAATAAGCATTAATTAGGGACAGAATCATTGGTAAAAAATTAAGCCCATCAATTTTAAATCTGTAATACTATGCTGAATCCACAAACTCATATCAGAGTCAAGTTATTTATTTGAAGTAACCACTGCAGGCTTTGCAAGGCAAAGCATTGGGTGGGGCTGAATCACCAAATGTCCCAGAACAATTGAATTCGGGGAGACAGATCATCAGCAATGAATTCAAAGCTTCAGGACAAAGTAACAGATTTAGCATTTTTTTTACATCTGCCCCTGAAATATAGATTAATCTCAAATGATCCATTTTTTTCAGGAGTGAGATGTAAATGTCTGTGCCTTTTAAGGCTAACTAAATATTTTCAAGTTTTTTCTTTTAAGGAAAGCTTTGATTTCTGTATCTGTAGCCACATCTCCATAGTAAGACGGACCTAACATGATCCAATCTGATCATTTCAGAATTGTGATTGTACTCTCTGCTGATTCACTATCCTTTTTCAGGCCCTGTGAGCAAAGAATTGCATTTTCCCTTTCAGATAGTTTGAGAGATTTAACTTCTAAA
This sequence comes from Alouatta palliata, assembly GCA_004027835.1. Classification (NCBI taxonomy): domain Eukaryota; kingdom Metazoa; phylum Chordata; class Mammalia; order Primates; family Atelidae; genus Alouatta; species Alouatta palliata. The sequence goes on from PVKV010006098.1 coordinate 42,735, forward strand.
GCTACTTGAAGTAATTACGATTCTGTAAAAAGCTAAGCCAATTACTTCTTTTTATAAAGGACTAAATCTATTTTTTGCCCTTAAATAAAATCAATCTGTAGAACAACTGCCAGAAATGCCTACCTGCCAGAGTCAGGATCCCATTATTTTGTTCTGGGTATTGAATGCAATGAGGACGAGAGGGAAACAGCATATAGGGAATTTTTTCTACTAGACTTTAAACACTGGCTTTATAGTAAGTGTGTCATACACCACACCCTGAGCAGGACAGAATGGTGTTTAAATGTACTTCCTATCAATATGTTGTAAGACCTTGCCTCTAACCATTTAATTCTACATTCCATATCGATATATCACATCATTTGGCAGGTATTACTTCAGGTAATTATTTAGTGCATCATATCATGGAATAATTCCTCTCTTTCTTCTTCAAAAATATTTTGAAATGCCATGTAGAGAATAAAACATCTAAAATTAAGGTAACAATCAATGTCTTAATAATAAACTTGGGATTTTAGCATATATTTGTTATAGAAACCAAAAAGTACCTCTCACTATATCTGAAAATTGGACTATAATCATTGCAATACATTCTGAGGACAATAGAACTAAGTTTATATCTAAAGGACTCCATTATCTACGCCATAGTTCTTATTCATAAATTCTTACCCAAAGCAGGTAAAACAGTTACATTTTTCCAAGGCCTGTGATTTCTGGATAATGATTTAAACTTTCTCTGTTTGGAGGGATGAAAAGGCTCATGGACGCGCAGTCATGGCTTCACCTTAGGACATACATTTTAAGGTCCTTTATTGCTGATACATTCTTGCTACTGAAGTGTTTCCCTGAAGGACTTTGAGAGAAACTCAGGTGGTAAATATATGCCAGCTGCTATTCAGGTTGATTCTTCCTGGAAACACTTTATATTTTCATTTATGCATAAGTGACAGCATTTGCTAGCCAAAAAGATTAGTGTAAGCACTGTTTTTTGAATAAGTGACTCCAGGCCTGATGCTTTACAAAGCACATTCATCCCTGTGGATTTAGCTTTTGATTTTAAGAGCCTTGAGTTATTTGTAAAGACACTGAAGAATCTCTATATTGTGTTAGGGAAGGGGCTGACGATGCAAGTTTTTAGATATGAAACTTTTGTCTCTCTTGGCTCCTGTGGCATCATTAGAAAGTGAATTGTTACCAACAAGGGTTATTTTTATGTCAAGACTCTATATTGAAAGGAAATATTTTGCTATGTCCACTCACTACGTAATTAGGTTAAAGAACACGTTCCAGAAAATATGGAAGAAGCATACCTTCTCCCTTTTCTCCATAGCAACAAGTAAATAGCAAAAGGTCCATTTGTAGAGAACACAGTGCCTCTGGGTATTAGCAAATGGTCTAGGCATAGAGGAAGCGGAAGATGAGATAGCACTTTTCTCCTTTTTTTTCCTCCTCTCTCTACTTCTTCCCAAATGCACACCTCTTCAGACTCACATGAATAGTAGGAAGGCTAATAATGCGTTTTTATTAGGTGGATACTTTATGTGGAGAAAGCATAAGTTCTTAAGTTAAATAAGAAAGTGAACAAGATATAATAATGATAAGAAAGATGGTGGTAATGATTATAGTCAATACATATTGAGTCCTGATCATACTGATACTTTTGTAAGAACTTCTCATGCATTAACTCCTAATTTTCCAAGTAGCTCTGTGAGATTAGAGATTCTACTTTGATTTATATTGAGTAAACTAAGACATTAAGCAGATGGAGTAAACTGGCCAAAGTAACATGACAAATGAGTGGTGAACCTGAGAATCAAAGCAGCAGCTCAGCCAGGCATGGTGGCTCATGCCTGTAATCCCAGCACTTTGGGAGCCCGAGGTGGGTGGATCATGAGGTCAGCAGATCGAGACCATCCTGGCCAACAAAGTGAAACCCTGTCTCTACTAAAAATACAAAAATTAGCTGAGCATGGTAGCGCATGCCTGTAATCCCAGCTACTCGGGAGGCTGAGGCAGGAGAATCCCTTGAACCAGGGAATTGGACAGAGGTTGCAGTGAGCTGAGATTGTGCCACTGCACTCCAGCCTGGTGACAGAGCAAGACTCCGTCCCAAAGGGGGAAAAAAAAAAAAGCAACAACTCAGGTTGACTCCAGAGCCTGAACTCTAAACCTCATGGTACACTAACAAGTGTATAATGTGCAATAACATATTAGCAAATCAGAAGTTAGAACCTGATAACTGAATGCATGTGGGTTCAGAAGACTGTGGTAAGACTTAAAAGGAACTGTGAAGAAAGGATGTAGCTTAAATTTTCTCTTGCAAAGAGGAAGGAAATTTAAATACACTTCAATTCTGTCTGCCTTTCTTTATGCTATTTCAGCCTTGTAACTATATCCCTGTTAAGTAGTCTGTGCTGATATATCATTTTTTTTAAGTGCTGATTTTGATATTGTGGTAACATTTAATTATATGGAGAGAACAGGGGGGTATAAATTATTTTTGATGGTAATATAATTCCTATTTGTTTGTGACAAATTTTTACCTTTGTATCTGAAAATTACTTAGATTATTTTAAAACGTCAGATACATTTTACGAGGCTAAATAATATCCACAGCCCATGTTGGCTGAGACCGTTTAATAAAGTTGCTGCTGACTCTAGCTATTCTGCTACTGTTTTGTTTTTGTTTTCAGCTAATTATATTATTTATTGCATGATATTGCTCTTCAGCTTCACTTTTCCAAAATTTACAGAGAAGTTTAACTGTATCCAAAGACGGAGCTATTGACATCATAAAAGCTGATGAATATAACCTGAATTTAAAATGTAAACACACTCTGAGATAGCATAAGGGCCTAGAAAAATCTATTAATAGAGAAAATGCAATTATAACTAATACAAGGTTGTTACTCAAAGCTAAACTAAATTAAGACGCATTTGTATTTTTATTCATTTACATATCAAAACAAGTTTGAAAATGCATCTTTTTTTTTTTTTTTTTTTTTTGAGATGGAGTCTCATTCTGTTACCCAGGCTGGAATGCAGTGGCATGGTCTTGGTTCACCACAACTTCCGCCTCCTGGGTTCAAGTAATTCTCCTGCCTCAGCTTCCCAAGTACCTGGGATTGAAGGTCCTTGCCACAACTCCTGGATAATTTTTGTGTTTTTTATAGAGATGGGGTTTCACCTTGTTGGCCAGGCTGGTCTCGAACTCCTGACCTAAAGTGATACACCTGCCTCGGCCTCTCAAAATGCTAGGATTGCAGGCACGAGCCATCATGCCCAGCCAGAAATTCACCTTTTTATGTGAAAACGTTGATGCTGTTGATTTCAGCATTTGTAGCAAAGGTATGATTCATATGCTATTTGTTACTACTGAGCTAATTTGTGACAATAGATTGTAATGCAAAATTGAGCTAGAGTGTTGAGATGGTACCAGCAATGACTCTATTAATAAAATACTTAATCTTCATCTTTCATCATAAATTTTCCAACTTGCTTGTAAAGTAAGTAGCCATAGAATAAAATTTTCAAACAGAAAGTTGAGAGCCATTGTTGAAATACACTTTGGTGATAAGAGTAGTCACAGAGGTAGGTTTTATTATAATAATTATCACTTAGGAGCGAATGACCTTGGACAAGTTACTAATTTATGTAAAACTATTTGTTCATCCAAAAAATAGGTAAAGATTAAATGTAATGAAGTATAACAAGGGTTTAATAAATAAGTGTTCTTATTTTATGTATTTGAACAAAAAGGACACAAATATAATGTGAACTAAATTATACTGGCTTATACTTTTAACATGATTTTCCAAAATAATAATAGTACCCTTGTGCCCAATAATAACTGAATTCATGGCTACTTAATTAGGCTCTGCAGTAATTTTCTTTATTGCATTTGCTCATTACGTTAGAATGATTGCATTGCTTATTTGTATGTGGGCACTTAATATCCACAAGACGCCTATATAAATTAAATTTGATGCACAAATGTGTCTTCCTAAACAAAATTTTGCTTCCCCTTTTCTAGACAATCCCAAAGAGACAACACGCGTGGCTGTTTTTGTGAGAATTTTGGATGTTAATGACAATGCCCCACAGTTTGCCGTGTTCTATGACACTTTTGTGTGTGAAAATGCCAGACCAGGGCAGGTGAGTACCTACAGGATTCAAACTATGGAAAGATTTTAACTGCATGCAAAATATTTTCTTTTCAAAATCCTGAGAGGAAATAATACACAGAGGTAGAATCCTATACAGTCCCAATAATATCATTTTTAAAAACCATAACTGATGTTTTTAAAGGTGAAAATATTTTTAAAAGCCATATACCAGCTTTCATATTTCCTTTGTAAAGTTCTAATGCATGGATAAAATTGTACTGTGCCCCCAAAAGTTGAAATTTAAGAGAAAATGCCTACTTTTAAAACTTTCAAAAACAAAGACAAGCAAACCCCTAAAACCCCCTGCTGTGTCATTAAATGTCATTAAATAAATACTGAAACCTGCTAGAGAGATGAGAGATGAATGCTGCGGAAAACTAGAGACAAATATATGGGAGCAGCAGAATATTTAATCAGTATTCTGATGTATGCAGCTATGGCTTTGAAGCAGAGCGGCAGAGTTCACTTCTTAGACTTACTCATTGCATTTCATCATTACAGCAACATATGAAGTGCTTAATGACTTGGTTTTAGTCCTTTAAAACATTTTTTGTACATCAGCTTTGTTTATAATTCTGTAAGTCTTTTCCTCAGTGGACTCATTTTGTTGATTGAAAAGCTCCAGTGTATATGGCTGAAAGAGAATACTCTTAATTGGTTTGAGTGCTATCTTCACAGAAGGAAGCTGCGTGGTATAAATGATAATTGGGAATCAAATGTGTTTTATTAAAAAAAAAAAGCAACCATCACAAAATTGTATTATGTTTTGACATTATTTGATATTCTTTATAAACATCAATGTCATTGTTACATTTTTATGCAAATTATATTGTGGAATAATTCAAATTCTTCCTTTTGAAGATTCTAACAAGAATTCAATAGCCTGTCTGTTGTTTGAATATGGTAAAACTGCTGCAATTTGATTCTTTTTTTTTTTCACTTGAAAATGTTATGGAAATGTTTAATTTGGAATATTTAAATGACTTAGCTGCTTTCCACTTACTACTTAATGAAACAGTGCATGCCCCAAAAATACCATTCCAAATTGTCCTCTGCTTGGCAGGCTCAGCACGATATAAGCTGAAGTCTTTTCTCTAAGAGATAAATTACCCACTTTGCTAATGCTGCATACATTGCTCCCTCTATGGTTATTCTATTTGATTTTCAAAAGGTATCTTTTCAGAGCGTTCAAGTCATTATACATACTGATTTACAAATGTATTCAAAATATACAAAATAGAAAGTATGTTTGTTTATTTTCCATCTGCCTGTTTTCTTTTTAACTCTAACTGGCTCACAACTTTTCCATCCCCTTTGGACGTTTAAAAAACAGCTGGTATATGGAAGGAAAATAATCAAATAAAGATGATTTCAATAAAAAGGGAGTTAGCCTGTCTTGACCGACTTGATAGGAAGACGATGATTAATATTTTCTGTCAAATTGGCTGCATGTGCAATAGCCTCCCATACAAGCAATTTGTAATAAGACCAGTTTGTTAGATGTCACGTTGGTCTCATAGGCTGAAAAATGCCTTGCTTAAACTAAGCAGTTATATATTTAGTGATGAAATTCTAGGTTATGACATCCTAGCAGGAAAAATCAAAGTGGTAATTTGATAAAATTCTTCTTCAGAGCCTTTTTAATATTAATTTGTTAGCTCTGACTCCTCTTCTAGGAAAGCAGAAGAATGTCAGGATTTCTAAGTATGCTTTAGTTATTTACAGAGTATCTCAGTCCACCCAGCACTCCCCTGAATTAAGGGCTCATTACAAATAGCACCTAGAGCACCAACATGAAAAATAATTCCATTCATTTGTTTTGTGGACAAAATGAGGCGACAGAAATAAAACTCATGACCATCCTTCCTCCTTTCTATTCCCTGCTCTTGCCTATTTTCTGATCTAAGGATAGAATTTCTCTTTAGAAACGTAACTTTTAGCTGATGTAATATTAGCAGTCCCCTCTGGCTCCTGAGCTAGGCTTCTTGACCCTTCACCTTTTCCATCTCAGAGTCAGAGGACCTCAGCAAAAGGGAGGGCAGAGGGCTGGCTATTTATGTTTTTCCTTCTACCTTGTCTCACTCATTTTTACTCCTGCAGTCAATAAAATATATTTCGAATAAATAAAATACATTTTAATAGTTTTAATCCTTATGGAAAGGATTTAATATCACAGATTTCCCAAGGTGTCTCTCTAGGGAGATATGCTGTTTCTATTTCCCTTCAATGGTGTCTAAGTGACTTATCAAGCCACATCTCAACTATCAACAAATATCAAACCAAATAGCAAGTAAGCCTTTACGAAACCAAAAATTTCCCATGACATATTTTCCATAGAATGATCCTTATTACTTCCCTCACAACTGAAAAGCGTGCATTTTACCAGCACAAAGGAAATGTTCTCATTAACAGAAAGTTCAAGTCATCCCACAGAAAAAGCTAAGACGTAGTAAAACTTAACCAGTTTTTAACATTTAATATCTTAAAAGGCATTCATTGTTCCAGACACCATAATAGTATGATGACTGAAACATTCCTCAAGTTGATTTAAGATTATTTTAGAATAGCTCAGTTAAAATATGAATCAATTGTATTGTTGCTAAGGAAATAAAATGTAAATGACTTATCTGTGCACTTTTCTTCATGTGCTCAAAATGAATACTGGAAATCACTAGTTTTTGTTTGTTTCTTAATTGTGGAAAACTGTTTTGTTGGAAATGGATCAAAATGAGTTTGTCTCCGGGACAAAAAAGAAACAGTGGATGCTTACAGAGAGCCAGGGAAAATAATTTTATCTCCTTGTTGCGGAGTTATTATATCTGTTACCAGTCTTTATGGCACATTTACCAAAGCAAAAGCACTGTGACTTTTAATATATGGTGAAAATGGAAAGAAAAACTACATTGAGAGGTAAATTCTGGATATGAAGAAGATGAACACTAGAAGTAATGTCTTAAAGGAAAAAAAAACTATTATCTTGTAAAGGATGGAAGTGCCTCCATCTGCAATAGAGACATATTCAGGTCATAAAAATATATTGTAATATGATATAGATTCTACAACATATGATTCTATTTTGTTTGTATCATCACTATGAGTTTGACTTACTCCTTTTATAATATTCAATGAAAATGTGTAAATTAACTACTGATCTTTAAATCAATAGTGCTATAATATTTTATTAAAATAACACATTTTAACTAAATATTTTAGTGTTAATTTTTATAATTTCTTATACATATATGTAAAGATGTCACCATTTGGTTTTTGAATGGCATTATTTTGATCCATAAAAAAAATTGAAATTATATTTTGTAAATTTATTTTGAGTAAAAAATATACAGTTGCAAATGTAAATTTACTTTGAGACATTTGGATTTCCATTTTCAAAGGCTATTAGCCTTAGTTTTACATTTCCATCACTTTTTGTGTCTGTATGTTAATGTTAAAATGTTAATCTCAGTGACTAAGGAGTTCCATTAGTCCACTATCTTTTTTGATGTTATTCCATTTATACCGTTTTTTCGTCTTCAATTATTTTATAAATCACTATTTGAAAAGGAAATCCTTGAAAAGATATTTGACAGACAAGAAATCGGTCAAGAAATATTTTTTCACTGAATTGACACATCTTAAGTAGTATTAGTTAACAGTATTTTGACTTCTTTCATTAATTTTAATAGATGTATACTTTTTTTAATAATTATTGCTTGTATTTAATCTTAAGTTCCAATTAAAATTTAGTCAAATAATTATATTGCTGTTTTTAAAATATGCTTTTAAAATGATTCAAAGTTTTAAATGATTTTTTTTCTTGCTGCTTATTTCTGGACAATAAATATAAATCTTTGTTCCAATTACATTTATTGTATTCTTTTGAAATAAATGGTTAGGGCTGTAATTAAATAGGCTAGTGCCACAAATGTATCACATTTTATTGCTGTAAGACACTTTAAAAGAAAAGTAATCTAATACAGATAGTTGTAATAATTTCTTTACTTCTTATAACTTTTTACATAATGTTTTTAACTTAAATCACCTGTTAAACCAACAGAACATCAGCAACCAATATTTTCACCCAACATCCACACAACATTGAGTTAATGCAGTAAAAAGTATATTCTTCTTAGTTAAGCATAAATTTGACTATATAGGCATCAGTGTATTTATTTAACAACTTTTGAGGCTGTCTTAAAAATTAAAACGTAAAAAATATAAATTTTATTATAAATATAAGTTAGGGGTGGGGAGTTGGGGAGGGATAGCATGGGGAGAAATGTCAGATATAGGTGATGGGGAGGAAGGCAGCAAATCACACTGCCATGTGTGTACCTATGCAACAATCTTGCACGTTCTTCACATGTACCTCCAAACCTAAAATGCAATAAAAATATATATATAAAAATATATATATATATAAGTTAAAGAACAACATGCAAAAAAACTATTACATATGTATACATTTTACATACATATTTGTATATGAGTTAATCGTATAATATGTGCAAAGCAGTGATCTGATTATGTATTAGGGGCTACATTGTCTACTTTGCTACCATATAGCTTCTTATGTTTTCTCTTACAGTAAAATCAATCAGAGTTCACCCTTTTAAAATAACTCCCACGTAATATACATATGTTGGATTTTTAAAATATAATTTTATTGAAAGTGTAAGTTAATTGAACTTTGACTGTCAAAGTTTATAACAATGTTTAAGACTGTTAAAAAGTAATGTATAATATTACCTATAAAATCTCTACATTCCTCAAATATTTTTCACTTTAGTTTTGGGGAGAAATAAAGCATAGCCACAATAATTTCCTAAATTTTTCTGACATTAGACAAATTCTTCCAGATTAATGTATAAATGCATATAAAATAATCTCATTTTAAGTGCTATATCTAAATTAACAAAACCTCAAAGAATATAATATTTTCCTTTAGCATTTTAAAGCAAAGGGTATGATCCAAAAGAGATAGAGATGAGAGAGGCAGAGATTATTAAAATCAGTGTAATAATTAAGAGATATTAACTCAAAGATACATTCACAAGAAACAGAAGCCAATTATTTTGAACAACTTTAGACAAAATGAAGATCTTTTAAAAGTACAGATTATACCCATGGATAAGAGATATATTGATGAGATGTATTTTTCTTTTTCTGCAGCTAATACAGACTATAAGTGCAGTAGACAAAGATGACCCTTTAGGAGGACAGAAATTTTTTTTCAGTTTAGCTGCTGTCAATCCAAACTTCACAGTACAGGATAATGAAGGTAAATTTTAGAACTTGTTCACCGTGACTTATGATGACATAAACAGGAAATTTCCCTAATGTAACCATTGCAATATATATGCCATATCTATTTATTGAAGTGAGTTATACAATTTTGTTTTAATCAGGTACTTAATAATATATTTAGTAAATTCTTCCTTAGCAATGTGTCCTCTCTTCAATTTTAAAATAATAAAATATGTGAAAAAGGTCTCTTTATGGATGTTAAAGAAATGATTGAGTCTTGAAAAGATTGTAAAGCCTGGAAATAATTCTTACAACAATAATATAGAACACATAGGGTAGAGAAATAAATGATTCAGTGAGACTTTTAAGCAGACGTCAGTGAGATTAAGCAGCGGCAGATTCACCAAAGCCAAATATGCGTAAGGGAGTGAAAAGAAAAGCCAGTACAAAGGCATTGTTACAAAGGCACTGTTGCAATGGCAAGATGTAATGCTTCCTGAAGGGTTTTTTTTACTTTGTTACTGATTTAAAACATGCAACAATTTGTGAAATTTAACTAATTTTCTTCATGTATATAGAATTGATGTGTGTTCTGTATCTGTGTAAGCACACACGCACAGATGCGCATAAACTAAAAAATATAGTTTTAGTATGATTTTTTCTCTTGGTATGCAAAAGAAGTTTTTTGAAAAGAGAAAATCCAATTGTTATCATCTGTGTCATCTTGGTAAATGATTCACTTATAAAAATTTACCACTTTGAAAACAGTACTGAGGAATTACCTGAAAATCCAATAAATAAACAATGTATAGTATATTTCTCAAACTAATTATTTGTCTTATCTCTATATTAATCGCACTGTACTTATTTTTTAGGAAAATGTTTATCAATTTTATATTTTACATAAATGTTTTTATTTATATGTTAAACTTTGGTTATCACATTGAAAAAAATTTACTATCCCAAACCATATAATATTTTACAATTTATTTCAGATAATACTGCCAGAATCTTAACCAGAAAAAATGGATTCAATAGACGTGAGATCAGTACCTATCTCTTGCCTGTGGTGATATCAGACAACGATTACCCAATTCAGAGCAGCACAGGCACACTGACCATTCGAGTGTGCGCTTGTGACAGTCAAGGCAACATGCAGTCCTGCAGTGCTGAAGCCCTGCTCCTGCCTGCCGGCCTCAGCACTGGAGCCTTGATCGCCATTCTCCTCTGCATCATCATTCTACTGGGTAAGAAACCTTAAAAACAATGGGAGCATTCTCTAGGCTTTTTACTCTAGTATGTTTTTGAAGAATTTTTCTCTTAAAATACCACCCCCCAAAACCAACCCCAAGTTTTATGGTAGATATAAATTATGTGATATTCTCTATGTTAAAATATTTTATTTGATCAGAATATATAAAGGATTTTTGTAGTAGTAGTAGTAATAGTGAAACTTTATCTAATGGGGCCTAGAATTCATTCAAATGTAAATCAGAATAGTTAGAAAAAAACAACTCTCTTTTCACCACATTGCAGTAAACAAAGGAAATGGCAAGAAGAATGAATGCAGAATGGCTTGTGTAGGAGTTTGGAAGTTTGAGAGACGAAATTCTTGCTAGTCATGCTGAATGTTCTGATGGAATTAAGTGATGTTTGAAACCCAGGTCCAGTGAATAAATGAAAGAAGCGTCAAAGGCCAGGACTCCAAACAGTTTATTGGTGGCGCATTACTTGCTCCTGAGTCATGTAGTCACAGAACCTGTAGCAATGGTTCTTCTGGAACATCCTCCAGACAGGAATCAAATAGGAGTTGGAATAGATGTAAGAGAATCGTAGGGTCTCAAACCCCAACTTTGGAAGGTGGACGTTAATTAATCTCTATAAGACAAAAAAAAAAGACAAAGGTTAAATTGATAGCATTTGCTAGAAAAGCAATTCAAAATCTTGATATAGAAGCACTTTCCATAAGTATTTCTATATTCAATAATTTCTAACTTCTCATACATACAAAATAAAGTTGAATAAAACGATTCAGCATTCATCTTAAATTTTAAAATAATGTAGATGATAATAAATTGTAGTAATATTTTTAAAAATTTATTTATTATACTTTAATTTCTGGGGTACATGCGCAGATCATGCACGTTTGCTAGATAGATATTCACGTGCCATGGTGGGGGTTTGCTGCATCCATCACCCTGTCATCTACATTAGGTATTTCTCCTAATGCTATTTTTATGATTATAAAAAGAGAGTACATTTTTATATAAAATTAAGAACTGCAACGATAAAAATGTTGATTAAAATTACTTCCATGTTCTTTGACTTATGTCTACTTCATTCTATAGAAGTTTCAATTTTTTTACTTTTATCATAGCATTTGTGCACTTTCACTCTGTTTTTAAATAACAGAAAGGTAAATTACCTATGACAGATAAATCATTAAATGGATGAATTGAACAATTCTAAATTAGATTTTTATGTAATTCAGAAAATGAGAACATGCATATTAAAAAATATGCATTGTAAAACCTGTTACTATGAAATACAAGCCAGAACAAAACTTTTCTCTGTACCACAAAGAATACAAACCTCGTGTTATTTCATAGAATGAGAATTTGATATAACTTTATTTTTATGATTTGACTTACCATTAATACAAACACTGAGGAAAAGTTAATAAATGTGCTTTATAATAGTTGAATCCACAATTGCAAATATGAATAATATAAATCTTTATTTGAAAGGTTTATACTTTAAATCACATAGAAAACTAATTCTATTAAAATATGTAAAGTCTCTAGTAAGAGTAATATTAATGGTAGCAAGTTTTTAGTACGTGTTTACTGTGTTTCAGGCTATGTCATTAGCACTTTGCCATGACAAACTTTTTCACTTGACAGAAATTATCTGGCAAGTGTGATGTGCTTATCTTCATATTATGCATAATGAAACTGAAAAGTCATAATATTAAGAATATTTTCCAACGCCACATAATTTCTGAGTGGTTGAGCTAAGGTACCTTTGCTATTAGTCAGTGTATACAGAGATTCCCTGTGGAATCTATATTTCCACTTTTATTATGGCCAGATGGAGGCCTCACTGAGTTACATATTCACTGAAATTGTATTAAAATAGATTTTTACCTGGTTTACTTTTTCCCCAAACAATAATACCTTATTTCATAATCAAAATAAAAAGCTTGTAATGGCTTTTGAATTAGAATCACATTAAATATTCTCTCTGGTTTTGTTAGTTTAAATCTATTTTTATGAGTATTTTTGGTACCCTAATCAAAAAACATTCAAGAAAGAGGGAAATGAACTTGGACTTGGAGCCAAGCATAATAAGTTGTCATTATCCTCAACCCTAGAAAGATATTGCTGGGTAAGGTCATTTGGCTGATCATAAATAATCTTAGATTTAAAATATTCACAGTTTTTTGTGTGCATAAATGTATGAACTAAGGCAAAATAAAACGACATCTTTTCTCAAAAGCTTGAAGAATAAACTTTTTTTAAAACTCTCTGCCTATTTACTTTTTAATTACTCAGCCAAGAACACATATCAATGGATTAAAACTTTCTTTTTATAACATTAAAAAAGTTTATTGTTTGCTCTCTCACACAGGTTGAAGACAAACTAGTCTGTGCATTCAACGTTAATAAAAAAGAAAGCATCAGTTAATGCCCCTTCACATAATAATATAATAAATTACATACTCTTTAGATGTGTATTCTAAAGAAGCTAAATAAATACTTGTATCAATATTTCTTCATATATATCCAGTAAGAGTCTTCCCATCCTTTTCTTATCTAATTGAATTCATTTTTTTCCTTCAAATCCTTTTAAACGTTGAGGATCAAATGTTCTGGGATAATAAGTAAGGGTGAGAAACTCTAATGCAATAAGAAGAAATTGATATTAATGTTCCCTTATCATTTATGCTATTACCATTGTTATGATTATGAATATAATTAGTATTGTCTCTCACTGATGTGGGAAAATGTCCTTTTTGAGCAGTATACTTTTCTATTGTGAATCTAGCCAAGATTCATACATTTTTGGGGAGGTAGTTAATTCAATGTTGTAATTTGGGAAATATACTCTTTGCCATCATTTAATCTAACAATTTTTTTGGGGGTGGGTCTCATGCAAGGTATATATTTTCATGGAAACCCTTAGAAATTTCTAAATCCATATAATTCTAAATAACCTATGGTTTTTTTCAATAATCACAGCACTATTTTAATGAAGTGACCAAAAAAAAAAAAAAAAAAAAAAAAACTATGTAAGTCCATCAGCAAAGCTATTTAACCAGAAGTCAGTGCTCAATATTTTGTGAAGGATGTTGCTTTTTGCTATTGTGTAAAGACTTTGAAAAAAGTAAGCTAAATTTTGTCCTTTTAAATTGTCTTGAAGCTGAATTCAATTTGTGTAGATTTATACATGCAAATTTTATATAGCATCTTATGTTCCTATTTAATGTAAAAGATAAATATTATTTGTACAATGAGGAACCTTCTTAAACGGTTCCTAGAAAAATAGATTAAGTGTAAGCCAGTATATTTAAGGAATATTTTACATCGTTTTAAAAATAAATTAGGCACACTGATCTGAAACACCACCCACCCTTGATAAGCGCTTCAGCATCTCCCTGACACCTCCCCCAAACTATGGGAAGTACAAAATTAATCTTAAATTCTAACCTGTTATAGAAAGCCCGAGGAACTTAAACCTTAACTTTTAGTACTTCCACTCGTTATTTATAGTATTTTGAACTGACCTCTAATGTATCTCCTTGTCTTTTTTTTCAAGTTATAGTAGTACTGTTTGCAGCTTTGAAAAGACAGCGAAAGAAAGAGCCTCTGATCTTGTCCAAAGAAGATATCAGAGACAACATTGTGAGCTATAACGATGAGGGTGGTGGAGAGGAGGACACCCAGGCCTTTGATATCGGCACCCTAAGGAATCCTGCAGCCATTGAGGAAAAAAAGCTCCGGCGAGATATTATTCCTGAAACGTTATTTATTCCTCGGAGGACTCCTACGGCTCCAGATAACACGGACGTCCGCGATTTCATTAATGAAAGGCTAAAAGAGCACGACCTTGACCCCACTGCACCTCCATACGACTCCCTTGCAACCTATGCCTACGAAGGAAATGATTCCATTGCTGAATCTCTGAGTTCATTAGAATCAGGTACTACTGAAGGAGACCAAAACTACGATTACCTCCGAGAATGGGGCCCTCGGTTTAATAAGCTAGCGGAAATGTATGGTGGTGGGGAAAGTGACAAAGACTCTTAACGTAGGATGTATGTTCTGTTCAGACAAGAGGAAGTAACTCTATCCACGCTGTCTCCACTCCACAATATTTGATATTCAGGAGCATTTTCCTGCCAGTCAGCACAATTTGTTTTTTCCCATTTACTTCTTAATTTGTTCATTAATTACATTAATTCTTTCCTGTAGGATGTCTCATGGAATATATACAACATTTTATTTAATCACTTCCAAGAGCCAAAGCTATGGAAATACAATGTTGTCCATCTTAGTAAATAAAAGATAATTTCAGAAACATGAACAGGATAGTTCTCCCTTAAGCAGCCTCACAAACAAGCCGCTTCTGTTAGATACATGCCCTGCCCTTGCAAATGAAGCTTTTAAAAGGTGAAGAAAAATTTTAAAATATATCCTGTTCTGTACATTCAATTTAAAAAATGTACATGTGGTGTTAGTAGGTGTGATATGCAACCTGGTATACAGACATTTGTGCAATTTCATTTCATCAAATTCTATCTGCTAATGTTTTATATTTATATTTTTGTATTTATTTTTAAAAAAATAAACCAGTTTTTACAACTACTTTGTCTGTAGCTTCGTTTTTTTCCCTAGGATGGAAGACTTTACCCCTGAACTAAATATCTTGATACAAAATTACATTACATAAAGGTAAGAACACAATGTTATTATCATTAGTATTGAAAGTGCTAAGCAAATTAATATGATTGAGATAAGAATTATTTTTTCCAGTGAGTCTTGATATACTGTGATATGTGGAAAACTCTTCAGATTCAAAGTAAATGCCATTTATGAAACACATAAAAATTTTTCATTTAAACAAACTTAAAACATGACCATCCTTTCTAAATATCCCAAGACACAAGCAATGCAGTAATTTCATTTTCTTTATATTCACTAAAATCATATCTGAAATAATAAAACATTTTCTCATTTTTTATGGCATTCATGCCATTAAAGTTTATAGTGAATAATAGTTCAGACAGATTTCAGACTAAAATAATCCTTTAATGGAAAATACACTTACCTCCTATGGTGACTTTGAAAATGCCTACTAATGACAGTAATAATGTTGAATATTCCATTAAGACACAGCATTACAATTATGTCAAGATTTTAAATGCATGATACATTTGTTTGTAACAAAGCCTGCTTTTCTGTCAATGATTCCATAGAAAGCAAGAAAATAAAAATAAAAAAATTAAAACCCTGGCAGCTAATTATTCAGAGTTCCTAAGAACCATGAAAGTTAGCTGATGCTAACTGATTCCTTATTTCTCAACTTCCACAACATGATTTATTTATAAAAGAGTTACTATGTTGGGCATAGACTAGGAAGCCACATTCCCTGCTGAGTATATAGTAAATAATACCAAAGATCTGTGTGCTCTCTACTTAGTGAAAATGCTGTGGTTTTGGATTGAATCAAGGTACAGTACTAACGTGTCCTTAATATATCATTATTTCAGTCTTATTAAATGGTAATATTTTCCCAACTTACAGACTGAAAGGGCCCACATCACTCTAAACCAAGTTATTTTTGTTTGCATGTTAGTCTGATGATAAAAGAAAAACAACTGATATATTCTAGTTAAAAATACAGTCTTGTGACAAGGATAAATGATAACACAATTTGGCAGACTTCCTCTTTTCCAAGAACCCATTTATTTTCACTGAAGGCTGGGTGTCAAAAGGACAAAGTTTAAGGGACAAAAAAAGTTTGAGCATATATGTTGAACTAAAAGCAGAAAAAAATCATCAATATCCTGAAAGAACTACTCATTAAAAATTAAATCAGTAAGCAATGGAGAAACAATAATATAGAGGTTTCTTTGTCAATATAAGATCTATATTGCACAGAAATTATACAGTAACAGCTATCTTATTTGTTGATACTGAAGGTGATATGTTAAAACTTAATTGGTGATGCTGAAATTTAAAATGTGTGCCTATAATTACTTGTTTAAATTCAGTAATTTCCCTGACATTATGCTCTCCAAAAGGAATGCCCAATATATAGATTATTCTATGTCCCAAATCTCTTTTATCTGGGGATTGAGACAGCCCTCTCTCCGTATCGCTGATTTCATTGAACAAATGTGGACTTTTATTCGTCTACTTATACCTTTATTCATCAAATATTTTTTGAGCAGCTATTATAAAATCAAGGGATGTCTTAAACCCTAGAGATGTAATAAATTATAGATAATTACTTTATATTACTGTATGATTTTTCTATTCATTAAAATGTAAAGATGGCAAAATATTTAAGACAATATCTAACTTTCACTATTATTAATTTTGTTTAAATTTTTCTTTTTCTTTCAGACAGGTTTTCACTCTTTTGCCCAGGCTGGAGTGCAGTAATTTGATCACTGCTCACTGCAGCCTCTACCTTTGAAGTCAACCAGTCCTCCCACCTCAGCCTCTCAATAGCAGGCACTACAAGTGTACATCATTATGCCTGGCTAATTTTTATTTTATTTTATTTTATTTTATTTTATTTTATTTTATGTAGAGATGAGGTTTCACCATGTTGCCCAGATTTGTCTAAAACTCCTGGATTCAAGTGAGCCTACCTCAGCCTCCAAAAGTGCTTGGATTACAGGCATGAACCACCATGCCATGCCTTATTTTTTCTAGACAGTAAATAAATAAGTCATTTTGCTCTCATTATTCATAATTTAAATATACAAATAAGCTAAGAAAAGATGATTTCTAATCTTTGATCTTTAGAAGTGGTGACTAACTTGATTGGCCAGGTGCAGTACTCACACCTGTAATCCCAGCACTTTGGGAGGCCGGGAATCGAGACCATCCTGGCTAACATGCTGTAACCCTGTCTCTACTAAAAATGCAAAAAGTTAGCTGGGCATACTGACACATGCCTGTAGTCCCAGCTACTCGAGAGGCTGAGGCAGGAGAATTTCTTGAACCCAGGAGGCAGAGTTTGCCGTGAGCTGAGATCATGCCATTGCACTCCAGCCTGTGAAAGAACAATACTCCATCTCAAAAAAAAAAAAAAAAAAAAAAAGAAGTGGTGACTAAATTGGTCAATTCTCATTGGTTCTACTATCAACAGCATATCAAAGAAAATTTATGTAATGATATATACATACTCATAGGCTGAGATTTCTCTGTATATCAAGTAGATACTCTTATGCCACTTCAAGGATTACAGATATTCATTTGTAGACATATGAATTAAGTGTGAGTAATTAGATGTCTAGGATCTCCTAAAATTATAAAAACTTAAAGATTTTTTTAATATTAAGGATCAAAGATATCTACATATCTGTTTTCGTTTATCCATATATCTACCTGTCTATATATAATTTATGTCTATGCTATATATATGTGTATGTACATATAAAATATGGCTATGTTAGACTCCATACAACATTCAAGGAAATTATTCCTTTTGTTTTTTGGTTTACAAATACACAGACACTCATATTTGCATCTTTATTAAAAATTTCAACTTAACTGTTAACAAGAAAATAGAGCCACTTTTCAAAATCCCTTACTCATTATAGGTCCTTTGTGGTCAAATAAATGGATGAAAGAATGGAAGGATTGTGTGATCCCTGCATTCATTCAGAATTCAATTATTAATCATGTTCGGTATTTGCCTCAGAGATTTTGGTGAGCGTTAAAAGGAGATAAAATTCATAAATTTGCAAGAACTGAATTATACAGGACATATAGTTATTTTGTACAAAGGTACAAAAGCAACAACTGAATTATGGACTCTGCCCCTGGTCAATTATTCTATAACAAATGTTACATATATGCCCCAAAATAACTAAATGGCATACAAGATGGAAAGTAAGAAATTAATTAAAAAATGTTGTGGGCTCCTTTAATTCCAGGACAGAGTCTGTCTTTCCTTCCATTATTTTCTCAGTGCTCAGTCCCTGGCACGTTATAGTTACTCATAATGCTAAACAATTTCATTACCTCTCTCCAACACGTTTTCTAAATATTTCCTGTTATCATTCTTAAAAGGCCTCATCATCAATTATGGCTGTTCAAGCTAGAATTGAGGTCTTCTTTATCTTCCACATGTATCATATCAGTTTACATTTACTATAGAATTTCCCAAAATAAATATGCTTTAATCTACTACCATTCTTTTTTTAAAAGAAATTTTTCAGTTACCATCTTAAGCACCACTATGCCAATTTTTTGCCATACACTTAAAGTACATTGCAATAATCTTTAAGTGTATGGCAATAAGTTTAATCTCTGCAGTAAGTTCTCCAATGTGTTAATATCCCCATAGCATACAAGATTGATGAATAAATAGTTGCAAACTGCTGTAGTATTAATGTAAGATGCTCTCCTTCCAGTTGAGTCCTTTATACTTTTCACTTGAACACTCTCAGTGTAACAATCTTCAAACTTCTCTCCTTTCCTGCAATACAATTTTGCATTTTGCTTACCCATCTATTTTAACACAAATGAAAGAAAAGAAAAATAAATAAATAAAAGCAAAAACCAAAAGATAGGTTAGCAATCTTCAACAACAACAAAAAAGTTATACTTCTCATTGTCAAATACCTCACTGAAACTGAAACCTCTTGCCTAGAGGTTGAATTTCAAAATCCTTTTATAGAATACTACTTTCAAGTTGATTTTTCTTCCCTCATTGCTATGAGGATTTGAATTGTCATTTTAAAACTTGGGACCAGATAATTTATTCTTTAAGTTTGAATTTCTACTGAAATTCCAAAGATAACTACTACTTAATAAGAACATCTTATATGTGACATATCCAGAAGAATACCACACACATTTCCCCACGAACACATGGGAAACTTGCTTCACCTGCAGTCTGCTTCAGCTCTGATTGGCAATGTTTTTCCTCCAGTGAAGTGCTCAAGCCCATGTCTCTGGAGTCACTCCTACACTACCTCTTGCAAATCTCACCTGCAAACAGATTTGTTTTCTTTTTAAAACACACATTATTCTACAACTTATCACCATTTCTATTTCTGATCCAGGCCACCAATACCTTCTTCTTCAACTGTTAGGAGCAATTAACTTCCTAACTCATAGCTTTCCAGCTTGGCCCAGTTACACTCAATCAACTGTCAGCACTGAGGTCAAAAGAATCTTTTCAAAATAAGTTGCCTATGTGGTCATTTCCTTCGTTTAAACTCTTTATTCATTTGTCATTTTATTCAGTAGAAAACTAACTCCTTATAATGGCCAAAAAGCCTCCCCATACCCATTTGAACTTTCTTCTGCTGTTTTCCCGTTTATTCACTTCGCTCTGGTCTCTTCTTCACTACTGTTTCTTCTTGCTTTTCTGTATTCACAGTGACCATTCCTTCTTCCTCCAGCTGGTCTCCCTACCTAGCTCAAGTTCTTGATTAATTGATCAAATGCTGGTTTTGATTTGAGGTCTACCCTATCCACTCTTAAAACTGTAGTATTTCCCTACACCCTCCTTTACGTTCCATTTGTTTTTTCCGTAATGCTACTGCCTTTTGAATATGTTGTGTGATTTACTTGTTTACACTGATTATTTTTTGCTTCCCTCAGACAGAATGTAAAATTCATGACAGTATTTTATGAACTGTAACTTTGGTCACTATGATGATCAGAGAAGTAGAATGACATCTATCTGTCTAGGAGCTCAATAACATTTGTTGAAAGAATTAACAAATAACAAATACTTAACTATTAAATTGATCACATTATACTGAACTTTAAGTAGGCATATAAACATATTGTATGTATGCAATGTTTCTGCCACTTCCTTTAGTTAGTGAACGACTTAAAGTTAGAGGAGGTGCCTTAGTGATTTGTTTGTTCATTTTATGACTGACAGCAGGAGCATGGCCATATTGGACAAGCCCCTCATTCTGAAGTTCACCTTAATACAAAGCTGCCTAAATCCAAAGGGCATAAGCCTAGTGGCTAAGGTCAGTGTAACCATAAACCACAAATAACATCTCCAACCACAAACATTTCAAACTCCTCCATGACCAGAGACATGTTAGTCCTGAGATAACTCCCGCTCTGGGCTGGAAAGATGTCTGCCCCAAGATAACCTCCCCTCCTGCTAGAAAGACTCCAATCCTGCCATAACCTTCACACACACAAACATTCCAACTGATTAGCTCCCTCACCCTAAAACCGATATATAGTCTTAGTCCATAAGAGAAAGCGCCAGGAGCACCTCTCAGGTTTTAACTAAAGAAAACCTGTCTGTAACTGCCAGCCGAGTTTTGTGTTTCTTTCCTCTTTCTTTAACTCTTACAATGACAACTGTTTTTTATCCCCAAAATACAACAGTGCTGGCCCACCATTTTAAGAATAAATGATAGTTAGTAATTATTTTGTTTAATTGCTTTAGAAAATTAGAAATAAACCTTAAAAGACACACCAATCTGAGAAAAAGTGAAGTTACATTGCAAATATATTTGGAACATTTGCAAAGTATCAGTGATAATGACAGAAGGAATTAACATAAAATAAGTACTAGTGTCAGAGAACGACTACCCTTTCAGATTCTGTTGTAAAGTAGTTGAAGTCTGTGTCACAGTTTTGGGGAACTTCATATTCTAAGACTGAAAATGCCAAATAAAGGGACTATCACTTAGGCAAAGTTTTGAGAAAGATTGTGATGAAAGGGAATGTTGAAGTGATGACCAGAGTTCTAAGAACTCGAACTCCCTTCCAAAATGTGTCTGAAAGAAAATTAGAATCCTAGGACCTCAAACTCACTATGCCAAAAGGAAGTTAAACTTGGGAACTGAGTCACTGACTTTCTTTTGTTCCCAAACAGATAAATGTAATTCCACATGCTTCAGTTAAGTAACCTTAATTTAATATTAAGTAAAACATACATTTACTGAGCATAAGAGGAATGCATAATTGACTTTTCCTTCCACTCCCTTCTTTTCTCATGTAGAAAGTAGACTCTGCCAGGTGCTTTGGCTGGCTCATGCTGTAATCCCAGCACTTTGGGAGGCTGAGGCAGGTGGATCAACTGAGGTCAGAAATTTGAGACCAGGCTGGTCAACATGGCAAAATCCTGTCTCTACTAAAAATACAAAAATTAGCTGGGCGTGGTGGTGCACACTTGTAATCCCAGCTACTCAGGAGGCTGAGGCAGCAGAATCGCTTGAACCCAGGAGGCAGAGATTACAATAAACCAAGACTGTGCCACTGCACTCCAGTCTGGGTGACAGAGCAAGACTCCATCTCAAAAAAAGAAAGTAGATTCACTGAGTGCTGATTCACTGAGTGCTGATTCACTGAGTTCTAATTCACTGAACTCCCCTCCTGCTTACACTTTCCCCTTTAAATACTGAAATTCTCAAAATCTTCTTTAGAAAAAGCACAGGTCACAGGTCCTACTGTGACTTTGGTTTCTTTTTCCCAGATGCATCCTCAACCTTGGCAAAATAAACCTCTAATCCACTGAGATCTGTCTCAGTCACTTTTTGGTTGGGTATGAAGGGTGACCATGAAGGGATTTTGGTAATCATGAAGGGATTCTCTGAAAGGAGTGTGGAGTTTAGCCCTTGGTCTACAGCAACTCCCCTGTCAGGGCCCGGTTTCTAGCAGTACCTCTTATTGTCCTGACAGATGAGATGATTCGTTGAAGTCTGGGAACTTCTCCCTGCAGAGTTCCCTGATCTCCCAATAATTTTTGATTGAGCTCTTAGGTTTATTCTGCTGCTAAACTCCCAGAAGAAGAGAAAGCTCCTCTTCTGGGAGTTTTCTGCTTGTACAGTGGCTGAGAGCAGTCTTCCTCTTGGGCTCCATCTCCAGGTAAGTGGTTTGGTGTTCATTTTGGGGCTTGGTAGCTAAAGGTCAAGGTCTGTCAGCTGGCTATCAATTCTTATGCTCAGAGATCTTGACTATATGTAAATTGTGTGACTGCATTTTTTTTTTTTGTTTCTTTTTTTCTTTCTTTTTTTTTTTTAATCTCTCCTCAGATTTAAGTACCTCCTGGGCCCCTCTAATGTCAACTGAAACTCTCAAAGCTGTGTGAAGGTAAGTTACACCTCTAAAAAACCCCTGGCCAATTAAGAAAGATTAAAAAATTGACTACCTGAGAATTTTTCTTTAAATAACAAGTCTGCCTTCCCAGCCTCTCTCTGTGCGCTATTAATTAAAAGATTTTAGAGATCTATTATTCTACATAGTTAATGAAAAAATCAAATTTCAAATGGGCACATAATAGTGTTATGAATAGCCTTAAAAGTTCTCTTGACTAAATTAAGAGAGAGAAAAAATATCTGACCTAAAGCAGTTAAAATTCCCACCATGGCTTAGGTTTGCTATCCTGATCAGGGAACAATGTCCACTTAACCTTATTGCATAATAGCTAAAATTCTGCACTTTCATCTTCATGGCAAGCATCAATAGTAAATTGGTACCCCCAAAGTCACAGAAATACAAAATTAAGAGAGGTTAGTTCACTTACCAGCAATTAAATCCTTGCCATGTTGGTGAAAGTGCAGAATTCTCTGTTGTTTCACAGTAAGTGTTGTCTCTTTAGAAATACAAATTTAAGGTGTCCTACCTAACAATTGCCTAGGACAGTAAAACAGGTAATTGAAAGAATGAATGAAAGAAAAAATGTTATTTATAACTGGCAAATGAAGAATCTTATGAATCTAGAAAATCTGCTTTTGTTTGTGTGGTCTGTATGTCTGTGTGTTTACATGTGTCACGTGCATGTGATGTTTCACTACGAACATATTTGAAAGAGTTCTAACTAATTGGCTTAAAGCAAATTAAGCACTTAAATAAAATCTCATATCAAAAACCAGAAACTTTAAGTGAAGTACCTTTCAGTTCATATGCCTTTAGTAATCGTTAGTAAATACAGTTTTGAAATTATTTAAAAAGTAAAATTCAAATGTCTTCAAAATTTGTGATTCAGATACTGTGTTAGATATTTTAGGGTTTAAAACTTTGCTTCTGTAATACTTCATCCTTGCTTAACTTCTCTACAAATTTATAATTAGATTTGAGCCTTTGGGGCTATGAAAAAGCCTAGCTTTAGGCATTGTCCTTTGTCCTGGGCTTACTCTAAATCTAGTACATATTTAAAATCCCTTACTTCTGGGCATGGTGGTTCACACTTGTAATCCCAGCAGTTTTGGAGGCCAAGGCCAGTGAATTACTTGAGGTCAGGAGTTCAAGATCAGCTTGGCCAACATGGAGAAACCCTTTTCTACTACAAATACAAAAATTAGCCAGGCATGGTGGTATGTAACTGTAATTCCAGCTAGTTGGGAGGCTGAGGCATGAGAATTGTTTGAACCCAGGAGGCAGAAGTTGCAATGAGTAGAGATTGTGCCACTGCACTCCAACCTGGGTAACAAAGTGAGATTCTGTCTCAAAATGAATAAATAAATGTATTAATTGATTAAAACCCCTTACTTCCTAGTCCTCTCCCTAAAAATAAGAGTTACTAAGAGTTAACATTACAAATAATGTATTTTATTAAAACAATGAAATGTCAGTAGAACAATTTTATATGCAAAATGTAAAGGAATATAGAATGTGTTTTTGGTTAAAAAATAATAGGAAGCCATGGAAATATGGTTTTTGTTAAGGGGAATAATTTTACCTAGTTTTGAGCTTGTTAGAAACAAGCTTATAACTTCAGGAAAAATAAACACCGAGGCAATGTATTATTTAGCAAGGCTAGTTTTACTTCCTGCAGGAAGGGTGCAACTCCCTGGCAGTCTTGCCATGAGAGCACAACTGAACAAGGGAGACAGGGACATTTATAACTTTCATAACCTGATGCAGTCGCCCTACTGCTGTGTTCACTTTTCATTGGCTGGAAGAGGACCTCACATTCTATGCTTGACCCGACTGGCCAAAAACTTGGAAATTTTCTAAAGAAGTAAAGGCAGAGAAAAACAAAGGAAAAGAGGAAGTAATTTAAGGAATGCTTAGAGAAGAGATAACATTTTCAATGAAGGAAGGGGAATATGCTTTGACCTAAGACTTACCTGGGCTTGTCCAGGCATCTCAGGGCAAATATCTAGGTGAAAGTGTAAGCGCTAAGAGACCAGGATGCACTTATTTCTTTATTATGACTAACAGCTACTTTAAGATTATTAGCAAAACCTTTAAAGTAAATTGATTTTTGAAGAAACTCTTGTTTATTCATAATGAACTAAAAGGAAAGCTTTGAAGAGGAATCTTTTATTTATGCTTATTTCTTACAAGTTTTTTCTTAAATTGAAGGAATGAAAAAGAATGATAGTTAAAACTGAATGGCTATAGAAAGTTGGAAAAGAAAGAATATAGAAAACAGTTGTAAAATATTATGGTTTATTGAAATCTTACCTTATGGTCAAACTGAGATTGGGTAGTTATGTTTATAAGATTTTATTTAAAATAACCTCTAATATTAAGAATACATACACGAAGATAAAGTTTTATTTTCTCTTTTGAAGAAGATTTCTATGTAATATTAACAGATAATAAAATATTTTTGTTCATGTTTTGAGTAAGCCACAAAAAAGAGGGGAGAGAAATGAGCAGACTAAGTAGGCCTATGCCATCCTTATTATATCTTATTGTTTGGGAAACTGATTCTTCAGTCTATCAAAAATTAGAGGATTTTGTTTTTTAAAATCTTTAATTACCATTTTGGCTAGTAGAATGACTTACTTTTCTAGAGACCTGTTATCCCATTTTGTAATATCAAGAGTTTTAAACCTTTGATATTTGAAAAACACCAAAATCAAAATTTTAAATTCTGAATTCAGTCTTATTGATCTCAATGACTTTGTTAGACGTTAGGACACTTGAAGTCCAAGAGACATGTTCAGATTATTTGATATAAAATCATACAGAAAGCATTGACAAATATGAAATGGTATTTAACATTTCTTGTGTTCTATTTATTTGAATGTGTTACTAATCCATATCCCCAACTTATATGAGATTCTTATAATTCTGATATGTCTCTGTATATGTTAGCAATAATAATTATGATTATTTTGCTAAATTATTGTATGTCACAGAAATAACCAAATTTCTTTGTCAATTGTGTCTTTGTCTATGACTGCCCTAAGACATAGGGCAGTTTTGTTGTCCACAGACAATTATTATTTTACTTTGATCCTTCTCAAAAGCAGTTAATAATCAGCTATAATGCAAAATCTACTTCTTTAGGGAAATTTACAGAAAGGACTCTGATTTACAGAAAGGGTGCTTTTAAATGCAGGTTTTGGATAACCTTAGAAATTGTGCCATTAGACTAGAGAAAATACTTCCAGGACTCTCACTGAAGAGCTCATACATTCATAAGAGTTACTAACCAATATCAAATGGAATGAGTTAATTGTCTGTGACTGAACTAATAGAATAATGAAATAATTTTTATGACTTTATTTTTGTTTGAAAAATTACTGATTCTTTTTTTTGTTTTTGAGAATCAAAAATTTTTTTTCTTTTGAGCAATGTATAGCTTGTAACAATTGAATAAAGTATATTCTTGTGAGTAAAATTTAAATTATATTTCTTTCTTATCTATCTGATTTATCCAGAATTTGGAATCTATTTGTGAGTATTCTTAATTTACAGCAATATAGGTATTTGCATAAGTTCAATAAAAATCTATTTTCTTTTGTAATAGAACACAATTGGAGACACTGATCATTATACCAAGGCTTTAATTGGAATGACATAATTTAAGTATGAACATACTGCTTTGAAGAACTGACAAAATCCCCTTGGAAATACTGTTTTTGTATCTTCTCTATCTATGCAGGTTTTTTACAGGGATCCTGTAAAGAATGCCATATCCTGTTAAGCATGCCGCTTTCTGACAGGCTTAGGAACCTGAAGTTTTTTGAGGAGAAGAAAAGTTACCCAATTCATACAGCTATCTCCAGGCACAGATAAATCCTTGGCTTGGTTTGAGAGGACTTTAAAAGTCTAATCTGAGATTCCTTATGAAAAAGGCTTGATTAAAGCCAATTAAAAAAGTGTCTACTGGCCAATAATTATTTTTGCGTCACTTTATGCATGTAATGAGGCCAAGTACAATACTACTAAAACTTATTTTGCAAATAAATTGGTCTTACTATGATTTGATTTTGGTAAGAATGGGGGACTGAAGAGAGAAACATTATATTTCAAAAGAAATTATAGTACACCTATTATTAGATTCTAGCCTTAACCTTTATTTTTCATTTTATGTTGTTTGTCTAAAATATATCTGAAATAGATCCTGAATCTTTTTCTGGCTGTAGGTCTCCAAACTAAGAGTTTTAATTTTTTCCTTCTATTTTTAACTAAGAAATTCTAGTAAGAATTACTATAAATTAAGACTGTATTTTCTAAAGCCATGCAAACTAAAGTTAGTCAACTTAAACATTGGCAAAAATAATAGAAACTTACATAAATCATCCTCATGCCTGCCTACTGATGTATGAACTTTTCAGTTGTATAGTCTGAATCAATTTTCCTGGATTGCTTTCCGTTTGTTGCTATAATCTTATTTTAGTCTCTTTGAATTTTTTTTTTGGTTGTTGTTTCTTTCTTTCTCCCCCTAATTTTTTTTTCCTGAGTTACATGAAACTTCACAATTCTCAAGGAACTAACCTTTCTAACAACATGGGACATGACTTTCTGGGAATGAGCCTTCCTAGGATTTTTTTGAGGAATAAATACTTCTAGCAATAAAGGATCAGACCAAACAAGTGACCAGAGACTCATTTTCCTCTACAATAGTTTCTCTGAAAGATTTTGAAGAAAATGGAGGAAATGTCCAAGAAAAATGGAACCTTTGGACTCCAAACTCCCTATGCCAAAAGGAAAGTTAAGCTTGGGAACTGAGTCGTGCAAAAGCTGCCTTCTTTCTGCTCCCAAACGAATAGCTGTAATTTCACATGCTTACTTAATGTTATGCAAAAATGTAGATTTACTGAGCACAAGATGAATGGATAATTCACTTTGTCTCCACTCTCTACTTTTCAAGTGTAAAATATAGATTCACTGAGCACAAATTCACTGAGTGCTAATCAGAGCCTCACAAGAACATAACCACTTGCTTCATTGCCTACTCACACCCCCCCTTTTTTTTCTTCCCCTCCTTTTACTCTTTTCCCTTTAAATATTGAAGTTCCCAAAACTCTTTTTGGAAAAAGCACAAGTTGCAGATCTTACTGTGACTTTTGTTTCTTTTTTCCAGATGTACCTTCAACCTTGGCAAAATAAAACTTTAATCAATTGAGATCTGCTTCATTCACTTTTTGGTTGAGGAGTTCAATTTTTGAGTTTATTTGCTTTACATATTCAGGCCATAATTATTAAGTATAACAGATTAATTTTAAATGTTCTTGATTACTTATAACAAGTTTCGCTTGCTGATATTGCTATGCTATTAATTGCAAAGAAAACCTTGAAATGTTCCTAGCCATAAACTTTAGAAACTAACTTGAATCAAGAACCCACAACAAGGTCAACAAAATGAGCTGAGGGAATTGAAAACAATGAGCAAAGATGCTTGGAGGCAAAGATACAAATTTGATTATAAAAAACAAAATATGTACCTTAACTACCACCTTAACATAAATCAGCAAAACTGTATACAAACTATAAATGTATCAATGAAAGTATGTGATTATACATACATATATATATATACTCACACACACAAACTATATAAATATATACAAACTATGTGTGTGTGTATTATATATATCTGATGTATATGTATATATATATGTGATTATACATACATATATATACTCACACACACAAACTATATAAATATATACAAACTATGTGTGTGTGTGTGTATTATATATATCTGATGTATATGTATATATTTGTTGGTAGTTACATATATATCAATGAAATTTTGTTTATTTCACTGCATTCCAATGTTTATTATACATATTGCAATTTGTTTCTGCTTTTCTTAATAACTTGATTAATTCTTTAAGGCTACAAATGCTTACCTCCATGCTGAACTACTTACACTAATACATTTTCAGATTTGGCAACTAATCAAACAGAAGGAAAAAGTGCATTTCATAAATGTAATTAGGGAAGAAAAGAAACAAGAAAAAGGCAAATAAAGATCATTTGTTCAAACTTGTTTTTACTCTTATTTAAAATGAGATAATTTTAAAAGGGTGCATAAAGGAGCACAATGTATAATTCTTTGTTAAATTAGAGAATTTAAATAGGAAAGGATTAAAGATTAACAAGCACATAGTAGAAAATTGGTAGACAGTTAGTTAAAAAAAAAAAAATCCAGCTGTGGAATTATCCCGAATTTGGAACATGACATTTACAACTCCACAGGAAGAACAGCACAGCAACTCCATCCCCAGATTTATCTGAAGAAACCTCCCACATGATGTGAAATATTTAGAAACATATCTGAGACTCTTGCCATGATCTCTGCCTCTCTTCTTTTATAGTCAAAAGGATTCTAAATGAGATTTTTCCAGTGTGTAAAATTCATGCCACTATGTTATAGTTTACTGTTATTTCCATTATTCTCACTATTCACATAATTTAAGTGAAACTTTCCTGAATGATTTTGCTAATATCAATGCATCTTTGTAAAAGACAGCCAGATCCAGTAATTGATTCTACTTCTGGCATGTCATTCTACACTTCTTTTACAATAATAAGACTAGCACTGCAAATTATTATTATTTTAAATCTTAACGGCATAATTAAATTTTATATTTGCGTTTTTCAAAGAGTTAAACTTTATTATAGTTAGAATTTGACTGCATTTAATTATGAGCATAAAATATTCATCTAAAAGGATATATGTACTTTACTAGTTTCAATATATGAATGTTACATTCTCTTGGCAAGACTATATAATTTGAAGGAAAGCAACTCCTTGATTTTTAGGTTACATTTGACTAAACGCTTAAACCTGATAAAAAGTGGGCTCCATCAGTGTATCGGGCACCTAAATAGGTTTCACATAAATATTTGTGGGGTGATTGATTAATCTTGGCATTCCAATACTTTATTTTCTAATTTTGACAGTGTGGAGAATGTCGGGTTTCATGCCTTCCCCGCCCTCAACCAAAAAGGCAACATGTTTCATTCATATTTGAAAAAACATATTCTAGAAATGTCACAGTAACCTTTTAAGTTGACAGTCCCTGCCTAGGAATTCTTGACAGCAGCTATGCACAATTATGCCAGCTCTATATTGAACTTTCTTGCATCATCTTCCCAAAAGTGATAGCCTGAGCAGACAGCATGTAGATGACTAGATAGAAAAATACTGCAAACTCAATGCACTCTTTAATGAATTTTATTTTTGAGGCAAAAATAAGAAAAAGTGATACTTAATTTTTGTGTTTTTATTGACAAAGAGAATTAAGTTATTTAAAGATTATCTTATAATGTCTTAATTCCCATATATAAAAAATTGATATCCTTGTAAATTACTAATATAGAATGCTGAACACAATTAATTTTGTACCTTGATATACTTCTTTGTATACATTCTTTAATTTTGTTGAAAAACACGAAAAATAAAGATAAACACAAAAGTTCTTCTCCAAATTAATTAAAACATAAGGAACATAATTTTAGTGGTACATTTAAATGCATAAAATATTCCTTATAAACAACACCTTTAATATTAGTGCCTGGAAAACTTATACATGGAATCTTAAGAATGTGTCTAATTTATAATAATGAGTAAGAAGATACAGGTGGTGGTGGTGATGATGAAGATGTTGATGACAGTTACAAAAATTTATTTGCCTATTATGTTTCAAGATTATTCACTGTCTTACATATAGTAACACATTTTATTGTCACAAGGAATCTCTGAGGTAAGTACTATTATCATCTCCATTTTACATATGAGGAAATCCTGGAACAGTGAGGTCAAATACAATTACCCAAAGTTCTGCTCCTGTTATAGTATAGAGCTGAAAAACACGGGTGACTCAGGCCTAAGGCTGGTTCTTTTACCCCCATCTCTATTATTGGTAAGAATAAAATAATCAATCTTGATCTTTCAGGGGAGCAATGATAGTGAGTAGATTTCTATCAACAGTGTTACAGAGAATTAGATTTTTACTTTAAAAAGAGGTAGTATTTGAACCACACATACAGTCAATATTCCTATAATATAGCAGTTGGAGCTGACTTTCTATGAATTCTAATAGATGCAGATAACATTTTTATCCAGAATGAATATCAATAAACACACATTGATAAACACAATTCAAATACAGGGGAATTACTTCTAGTATATTTTTAGATTGACTTACATTGCTAAAAATAAAATTATAATAAATATAGATATATTTAGAATTTTTTTGTTGGTTGATGAAGTGGAAATGATTATGTACTGACAGAAAAAAAAAAAAACGCTGACAATGAAAATGCCTTTATTTTTTTCTATTTGTTTAATTTAAACAGTTAATTCTCCCTCAAAGTAAGCTTCCACGTATCAGAATGCATCTTAGAATGTTAACAATAGAAATAATGATATAATAATGCCAATGTGGTGAATTTGATTCTTAGGCCAGACAATATAGTGAGGCAACTTCCCATTTATTTTATTTATTTATTTATTATTTACACACTATTTGAACTTCTTCTAGCTCACATTTTGTGGAGATAGTGAGAGATTTTACCATGTACTTGCTAGTCACATTTTTGTTGTTGTTTTTGTTTTGTTTTGTTTTGTTTTTTGAGATGGAGTCTGGCTCTGTTGCCCAGGTTGTAGTGCAGTGGCACAATCTTGGCTCACTGCAGCCTCCACTTCTTGGGTTCAAGCAATTCTTGTGCTTTAGCCTCCCAAGTAGCTGGAACTACAGGCATGCGCCACCATGCCCAGGTAATTTTTGTATTTTCTGTAGAGATGGGATTTTGATACCAGTGGATACCCAGCAACTATCCTATGCCTTTTTATGACAGACAAGAGAATCTGCATAATATCAACCAATGATATTAATATCTAAAGTCTTTAAGAAAGTGCTTTTATAGTTTCTGCTGGTTCTTCATAAGAATTGCAGTTTTTGAGAGTTATCTTAGATGGTGAGGTGATTATTGCCTTAGAAATAAATATATTTGTAGGAATAATGTGGGGTTTTCAACGAACATGCATTCATCAATTCACTTCTTCCATGGATTTAGCTTTGTCAAAAAAATAAGATCTCTGAACTTAATTCAGAACTTAAGAATTTTTGAACTACTCAGGATATGCGATTCTTAAGTGTAAATTCCTGTGAGTGTGGCCACATGCTATTTTTTCTCAAATATGGTGGCCTGGTTTGCTGTTATCTGCCCTTTTCAGGTCAAGAGAATCCTTCCTGTCATCTTTTGATAGGTATGGAGGAAGGCAGGAGCAGGCTTATTTCGAGTTCACATTCACCTTGATAGTACAGTTCTTTGGATTCTCACTTTCATCTGTAATGTTAAGTAGGTCCTAAATTTGGTCCCCATTTTCAGGTTTGGTCATAAAAATAAAAGTTTACTTTCATCAGAATTTGAAATAACCTTGAACAAAAGCAGTAAGAGCTCAGCTTGCTTTGCTATCTTCTGAGATTTTCAGCTTTGTTTTTTTTTTTAAAGAAAAAAATATATATTTTGTTATTTCTGGATATCTTCTATTGAAGCATATATATATGCGCATATATATGTTTCTTTTTTTCTGTATATCTTCTATTGACACCTCTCTCTCTCTCTGTATTTTTATTTGTGTGTGTGTGTGTGTGTGTGATCAATTTTCGCTCTTTTTGCCCAGGCTGGAATACAATGGCATGATCTGGGCTCACCGCAAGCTCCACCTCCCGGGTGCAAGCAGTTTTCTGGCCTCAGCCTCCTGGTGTTCAAACCCAGCTGCCATTTTTATAAAGATGTGATCTTTGTATTCAGACAGGGAACAGAATAATTTTACTCAAGAATGCTAATCACATACTTATACCTCCTTCTACTCTAGTTTATATATGCTACTGGAGGAATCAGAAATGGAGAAACAACGTGAGGCAGGGAAACTTTCTTCTATGAGAAATAAGTGCGGCATAGTAACTCTCTGAACTTGGGGAAACCAAATTCAAGAGTGGGTAAAACATATATATATATATATATATAAAGTTTCAATGGAAGATATACAGAAATAACAGCCTACCAGCACCAGGCATGAGAAACAAGAAAAAACACAACAATACTGTTTATATTTAATTTACATATGAGGAAGCTGAAAGAGAAAGAGTTTAAGTAACTTTCTAAAGATCACAATCTTCATAAAAATGGCAGCGGGATTTGAAGACAAGCCACCTGTCTCTAGAGTCTAGGTCTAGATGCCTAGATTTTTAATCAATTCTATAATGCTCATGAAAATTAAATCTGATGTAAGAAGCTTAGGAAGATTGTCATGGATGACCAGACCTTGTTTCAGTGGCAGATTGGAGAAAGGAATGATAGAAAGAGGTTAAAGACATCACTCAACACTACCAAATCTATTTGGGGAACAATATATTTTGTTCAGAATGATACAGGGAACAAATGCATTCTCAGTCTTACTCCATTCATGATAAAAAGAAAATTTACAATGGGAATTTAGTAGTAATGATGCTACGGTTTTTGAGGGATGATTAGAACTACAAAAATGCAGAAGAAAAAGACAATGAACCTGACAATAACCGAAATTGGAATCTGGCCAGGGAGCATTTTTTTTATCTCTTTTTATTGCCATTTAAAAAATTCACTTTTTGTCAATTGAACCAATATATGTTACTTTTTTCCTTTCATTTGTTGTGAGTTGCTCAATTTCCCAATATTTACAGATGGGTTGGGGAAGATGTGGATATAATTACTTTATTTTTCTCTCTAACTTAGAATTTCTACACCAATAAGCAAATTTGAAAATTCAGTTTAACTTGGAGAAATTTAGATTCAGACAGGGAACAGAATAATTTTACTCAAGAATGCTAACCACACACTTATACCTCCTTCTACTCTGGTTTATATATACCACTGAAGGTATCAGAGATGGAGAAACAATGTGAGGCAGGGAAGATTTCTTCTGTGAGAAGTAAGTGTGGCATAGTAACTGTCTGAACTTGGGGAAATGAAATTCAAGAATGAATGAGGAAAAAACACACAAAAATATTTCTTTAGCAGATACTTATAGATTTGATGTGTAGCATAAAAATATCTGAGAAAAGCTTCAGGTATCACTTCTTTCTCTTACATTTATCATAATTCTCAGTTTTTGGCTTTAAAATTATTTATTTCTATAAGAGTTTGTGGCCAGTCGAGGTGGCTCATGCCTGTAATCCCAGCACTTTGGGAGGCCAAGGAAGGCAAATAGCTTGAGGTTGGGAGTTCAAGATCAGCCTGACCAACATAGAGAAACCCCATTTCTACTAAAAATACAAAATTAGCCAGGCGTGGTAGTGCATGCCTATAATCCCAGCTACTCAGGAGGCTAAGGCAGGAGAATTGCTTGAACCCGTGAGGTAGAGCTTGCTGTGAGCCGAGATTGCACCATTGCACTCCAGCCTGGGCAACAAGAGCAAAACTCCATCTCAAAAAAAAAAAAAAAGTAGTTTGTGGTACCATTTATTCTTAATTTATAGAATTTTTTAATTTTTAAATAAATTTGGCTTAGACCTCACCAGGAGAATTTTCAGAAATATGTATACATAGTTACACCATATATATTATAATATGTGTAATATATTACACATTCTCAGAAAGTTATTACTCATCTATTTTCTGGTTTACATATATGTTTATATTATGTAGATATGTTACATTTGGAAAACATATATTTACATATAGACATATGAATATAGACATAGGCATGTCTATGTTCACCTGCTTTTCTAGTTTACATACATATTATGTATATAACATGTCTTATGTAATATATACATATGCGTAAACTAGAAAAGTAGATGAGTAATAACTTTTTGATGGTATGTAACAAATTTTGTAACTTCTAATTTTGAACTAAGTCAAATATACAATAAATTGGAAGAATAATTCCTTATTCCTGTACCCTTTATAAATAGACATCAACTTTTAAGATCTTTTGAAATGTTATTTATTCTTACAATTGATCCATCTATTACCATCTACCATCTGCATTCTTATTTTTATTTCACTTGCACTGTCCTATTCAAGTGGAAAATACAGTCTCCTGCTTTTAGTATATTCCTGTTTCTCCTTACATCTCTTGTCTTTCCCCACTTTATAAGTGGTTAATGTGTTGTTTGGTGTATACTGTTTTATGTTCGTGAATCTTTTTAGCATTATATACATTTCTTCTTTGTTTTATTTAATGTTTATATTTTGACTAGGTTTACCTGGCTGATATCAAGATGGCAACTGCTGCTTTCTTTCAATGTCCATTTGCATGATTGTCTTTTTCTTACTTCTTTGTTGTTAGTCGTTCAATTACCTTGATTTAGTATGTCTTTTATGTGCAGAATCTCATAGTGTGAGTTAATATTAGCTGGTCTAGATGGATCAGATAATAACTCGGGGTAAATGCATAACATTTATTAACTAAAATTAGGTAATATTCTTGTAATCATATTTGGAAAGTTGTTCTAGAGCAGGATATATCAGCCTGTCAACATTTTCTAAGAAAAAATAATTTGATTCATGGTTTCTACCTGTGTGTTTTTTGGGAGAATTTAATGATCAAGGCGATTAATAGTTAGAATGTGCCTAGCTCAGTATGAGAGATTTCCATCATGAAAAATTGAGCTTTCTAATGCTAAGGTGTTTCACATTCATGCCAGTAGTTGCGTGAGACATGAACACAATGAGCCTCCAAAGCTGGGGAACAAAGAGTCTTATACCTCAGATTTTGGTTGTTACAGTAATGTGGAGTCATTCATCTATAATGAAACTATTACGTGACTAAAAACTCTTTGAGTCTTACTATTCTTTCAATATTCAAACAATTAAAATGACTTTTTATTAATGCAAAGAAAAAACTGAATTTTGTGTTATAAGCCAATGTGACTTCTTAAATAGGTGAATTAAGCCCATTCACATTTTTTGATATGAATCAAATTGTTTGGTCTCTATGCTCACATTATTTTATGTTATATTAATGTTTTAAATTATATACATATATACATAAATACCACAGTTTATCGATACATAATAGTGTTACATGTATATGCTACGTTACTGTGATTATAGGTTACAGTAAATACATATTTACTGTGTGAATTGGGTACATTTACAGTGTTTATTCTCTATGTGTTGTGTCTTGTTTTTGCATTTAAAATATGCTATTAGGAAACATTTATTATTTTGTTATAATGAATCTTTTTGTATTTTTATACTTTGAAGAGCACTATCCTTTTGTACTTAATATTTTATTTTTACTTCGTGGTATAACAACTTTAATAGTATGCTTTGACTCTCACCTATAGCAAATTCAAGAGCCATTGGCCATATTCTAACTTCCTCTTTCTTTTCTAGTTCATTTCCCATGGTTTAAGTCCATTAAAAAATTGTCAGAATATTTAACGCTCATATGTTGTGATGGTTAACTTTGTTTATCAACTTGACTGAACTAAGGGATGACCAGATAGCTGGTAATCATTATTTCTGGATATGTCTTTGAGGATGTTTTTGAAATAAATTAGCATTTGAATAAGTGGACTGAGTAAAGTGAATTGGCCTCCTCAATGCTGGTGGTATTATCTGATTCATTGAAGTCCTGAATAAAACAAAATGTCAGACAAACGGCAAATTTGCCTCTGTTTCAGTTGAGACATTTATCTTCTCCTGCCCTTCGAAATTGGTACTCCTATTTTCAGGCCTTCAGAATTGAGCTAAATTATACCACTATCTCTCCTTTTTTTCTAGCTGGCAGATAGCAGACTAGGAAAATATTTGGACTCTATAATTGCATGAACCAATTCCTATAACAAATATCTTTCTCTTCCTACATATATGCATATATATATATATATATATATATATATATATATCAATAGATTGCTATAAAATGACTCAGTTGTATATATTTTATATATATGCATATATATACACATATATGTATGTGTATATATACAATCTATTATTTCTCCATCTCCGAAGACCTTTGACTAATATATACATTATTATTCTGCCCAGGTCTGTACCCTTGCTTTCTTCTCTTTTATGCTATTAAATATATAAAATCTTAAAATTTATTATTTTACTGAACTTTCCCTAGCTATCTATATTTTGGATAAAGCTCGTCTTCTACTAGAGTCTCCCGAAAAAATATTCATGGGCAACACCTGAATTTTTACCATTTCAAAATGTTTCTTTTGAAGCCTTTGTATTTAAAGTGCAGTATGGCTAAATAGAAATCTTTGGCATGCACTTTGCTTCCTGAGTTTCTTGAAATGGTTTTATCCCTTTGCTCAATTTAGTATGTTCCATTGGAAAAGTCTAATGTCAACCTAATTTCCATAAGTTTTTAAGTAACTCAATATTTTTGCTTAGAGTTTCCAATAATTTCTTTCTTTGTCTTACAGCCTGTAACTTTCACTAAAATATGTTTTAGGATTGATTTTTTGTAGCCCAGTTTTTCAGCGTAAATGATGGAACACTTCAACAGGTTCATTTAAAGTTTTAAAAATTATTTTTAAAAGATTTGTTCCATTAGAATTTTATACATTTCTTCAGTTTGTTTGTTTTTTTCTTCTTCAAAATCTCCAATTATAAGGACGATAGACTTTCTTAGCTTGCATTTTGTTTCAACCACTTTTACCTCTGAACCTTTTATTTCATTTCTATTTCCTATTGTTGCTTTAGTTTGTCTTGTAAATTTGCTTTATTAGATTTCATTTCAATCTATTTTTGATGCAGAAAGTTTGCTACTTAGTTCAGCTAAATCCGGGTTCTTGTGTTACGACCAGGAAAAAATTAGGCACATGGGAATCTTGAAGGGTGAAGAAAGCAGAATTTTTGGGGTGAAAAGAAAAAACAAAAAACAAGAAAATTGAGAGGGAGTTCTGCTGACAGGCTCCTCCACTTCACAGATTGAATATCGGTTTCCACCCAGGAGCTGAAGAGACCAGCCTCCTCCAGGCTGCACAAGGCAGGCACTTCCTGTGGTTCCACCCCGTCGTCCCCCCAGTGTGCATATGGGTCCCCAGTCCCTTGCGAACATGCATAGACAAGACACTGGGCAGGTTCTCTCATCAGCGCAAAAGCATCTGACATAAACACTTTTGGGTGGGTTGGAACTCCCTACATCTGGCTCCTGCATCTGTAATTTTCACCTGAAACCTTGTAATTTGTTGCTTCTTTCTGATATTTTTGTTTCTTTGCTTTCCTAAATCAAATAAAATCTCCTCACATTTATTTCTGTTAGTCTTAATTTTGGATATCTGATTTGTAAACCAGTAAGTATCTGAAACAGGTCTCAATCAATTCTGAAGTTTATTTTGCCAAGATTAAGGATGTACTCAGAAGAAGAAATCACAGAATTGCAGAAACAGTTTGTGGTTTGTGCTTTTTTTTCTAAAGATGATTTTGAGGGCTTCAATACTGCAAGAGAAAAAGTGGCCTGGAGGTAAAAGGATGGTGTGGTAATCTACATGTTGCAAGGGAAAAGGAGGAGGTAGGGGAATCGTTCATCATGTATTCATCTGATGCTCAGTAAATGGCGCTTTACATAAGATAAGGTGAACATAGAATAGCCACGTGTGGAGATATTTAACATTTTATCTGTAGTTATCTGCTTAGGAACAAAAGGAAAGGCAGCTTCTTGCATGAGCAACTTTTTGCATGACTCAGCTTTCATCTTAATTTTTTTCTTTTACCCATAGTGAATTGTAGTCCTGAGTTTCTATTTTCCTTTCACAGATTCTAGGGAACTTTGTTTACTATTTCTTAAAATCTTAGAATGCTTACTTTGGATGTTTATTTCAAATAGAAGTATAATAATTTCTGCTTTTGAGTATGTATGTATGTGCATGTGTGTCTTTGTGTTTGGAGCATACAATAATCAATGGCTGAAATGTTTTTATTTGCATTTTCTCTTTTTCCCATAGACATACAATATTTTTAAAATAAATTTGCTAACCTTAGGCGTTTTATAGAAAATGTTTGTATTAGTTTTCTAAAACTTCTGTCAAACATTACCAACATTTAGTGGATTACAATAGCAAAAATTTACAATCTTTCAGTTTAGTAGTTCAGAAGTCTGACACAAGTTGCACTGAGTTAAAATCAAGGTGTTCACCAGGCTGAGTTCCTTCCCGTCAGCTCTAGGGGAGAATCTGTTTCTTTGCCATTTTCAACTTCTAAAAACCACCTGCATTCTTTAGTTATGCCCCCCTTCCTGTATCTTAAGTTCATCACTGGTGGGTGGAGTCTTCCTCACATCACATCCCGCTTACTTGCTCTTCTGCTACATTTCCCATTGCAATGGACACTTTAGACTATGTTGGCCTCACCTGGAAAATCTAGGATAATCTCCTTCTTTTAAGTTCAGTTGATTTGCAGACAGTCCATATGAATCCTTTTCTTTTGTCATGTAAACAAACATATACATAGTTTTCAGGAATTAGGATGTTGAACGTTGATAACTTTGGGGGCCATTATGCTGTCTGCACAGGGTTCTAAGTTCCCAAACATCCACTTCTCCCAGGTTAGTAAACTTTATAATATTGAAATGATGATCTCATCTATGCTGGCTGTAGTGGTTGAAAGTGAGGTGTTAGTGAATCTTGTTTCTACTTCATTTCTGTAGAATATTTAATCTATCTATTTGTGATAGATTTCCCCTTGGTTTAGATGTGTATTCCCTCCAAATATCATGTTGAATGTGATTCCCAATGTTGCAGGTGGGGCCTGGTAGGAGGTGATTGGATCATGGGAGCGGGACCCAAGTGAACAGTTTAGCACCCTCCCCTTGATGATAAGTGAGTTCTCACTCAGTTAATTCATGCAAGATCTGGTTGTTAAAATATGGGACCTCCCTACTACTTGCTCTCTTGCTCCTGCTCTTGCCATGTGATGTGTATGTTCCCACTTCACCTTCCACCATGACTGTGTGTTGAGATTCACTAAGGGTGGCTGGCAAAATATTAGGGAAATATTAGAAAAAGTTATAGAATAGTCTCAAACCTTTGGGAAGGCTGAAAGGTTTTATTGGGATGGGCTGAAGCCAGCTGGTTCATTTACGTTAGCTTAGGGAAAAAATAGAGATGATAAGAGGCTTTCCCAGTTAAGTCTATTTACCCCACATTTCTTTGTCTCTACTCTAATTTGTTTGCTCATGTAAACTTTGTGCGATGGTCCTCTCAGGGGGAGGTCAAAGGGGAATTATCCATTAATGGTGTTACTCTGGGCCCCAGAACCAAAAATTTTTGTCATTCGTAAAACCACTCTTTTAACCATGTTAATTATCCACAAACGTGTTGACTTATAACCTGTGTTATGAAATTTATACTGAATAAATGTGAGGATGGAGAGGGGGGTCTTGGTTGGTTGACTGCATTTATCGTCTGAAAACAGCCAGCAACCCTCCCTAGCCCACTTGAATCACTAAAATAGGTGTAAGAGTGCATTTATTCATCTGTTGATGAGTCAGGGTCTGCAGGACAGACCTTGGCAGGTGGTGATTGACATCTCAACTGTGAGCTTCCTGAAATCCTTATCAGAAGCAGATGCTAGCATCATGAGTTCTGTATAGTCTGCAGAATTGTGAGCCAGTTAAACCTCTTTTCTTTATAAATTACCCAGTCTCGACGGCCTAATGCACATTGCTTATTTACCTTCTCCTCCAGGGAAATGTTTCTTCGTATCTCTTACTTCTGGACCCGTTTTGTTTCAAGCTACCTTCCTGTAGTTGGTGCTGTGAACTACCAATCCCAGATTTCAATATTTCAAAACACTGTTTCGGTATTTTGGCATTTTATAGAATCTCTTTAGTGGAAGGCAATGAGAGTAATTTCATTTATAATTTGATGAAATGTCCCTCTTTACACCCCATTATTTCAGGGAATCTATTAAGTGTCCTTTCCTCGAATATCTACCTTTGCTTTTTGTATCTAGAGGCTTGCAGTAGTGTAGCAGCGCTAATAAAAGTTGATGTTTATAGCTCTATTTGCAGAGAGTAACATTTTTTGTGGCATTCTCTGTTTCCTAGGAATGGTGAAGCTATGAAATTTTTATGTATGTGTGTGCATTTTACTACTTACAAGTCATAATATTTTGGATATTGGTCTTATAATTTTTTTGGAGAGAATATGTGGAAAGAATCAGATTCAAGCAACCCTCATTATCCTTGAGAGCCAGAGCTCTCTTTCGTATTTTTCTCTCTAATAAAGGAGCTACCATTCTTTCTGATGAAATATGTAAGCCATGAGTATCTTTGCTTCATAGTATAATTTTCTAGTAAAGATGGCTTTTAACAGAGTTTTTAATATTTTCTTAGTTACAAACCCTACCATATATAATCTTTGATTTCTTTAACTTTTAGTCACTTCTCAAGACATAATACTAGGTAAAATGCAACTAAAATAAAATTATTTAGAAATATAAACATAAATTTTGTTACAATAAATAAAATTGGTAAAAACAGAATATATTAGAAACAGTAAAAAGGCAAAACAAAATATGATAGATAAAAATTAACATTTTCCACTTAATCAAAAGATCAGGCAAGGCACAGTAGCTCACACCTGTAATCCCAGCACTTTGGGAGGCTGAGGTGGGAATATCACCTGAGGACAGGAGTTCGAGACCAGCCTGCCTAACATGATAACACCCTGTGTCTGCCAATAATGTAAAAATTAGCCAGGCACGGTGCTGGGCGCCTGTAATCCCAGTTACTTGGGAGGCTGAGGCATGAAAATCACTTGAAACTGGGAGGCAGAGATTACAGTGAGCCGATATCTGCCACTGCACTCCCACCTGGGTGACAGAGCAAGACTTTGACTCAAAAAAAAAAAAAAATACATGCATAAACATGAAACAATTATTTTCATTCTCAGTCTTCAGTCTCAATTTCCTCTTTAAATAAGAAGCTTTGAACTAAACGATCTCTATTTCAACAACTGTAGTTTTATACCTAGTATCTTCAATTGATTTCTGTTTTCAAAATTGCTTTCTTATTTCTGCTTAATGTTTCTAATATCCTTTTCTTTTCAATACACACGTATGCGTACACACGCATATACACACACTCATTTTGATTCTCTTCTGTAGGTGGTCTTTCACTGTGACTGTTTTTCTCATATGCAGTGCTCATTTTAAATGCTCAAGGGATTTACTTTCTCTAGTTAATAATATCTAACTGGGCCTGGAGGAGGAGTGAAAGTCTAAGCTCTATATTGTGCTCTATGAGCTAAAATAACAGCATTTTTTCAATTTTTTTATTGAGATCTATCATAGAAATAAGCTTTTCATAATGTATTATTTATGTAGCATATACATTAATTTTTAAAATACTTATTGAATGCCTATAAAATACCAGCTGCAATCTAACTCTCTGAGTTTCAGGATTGAACAAAACCCACAAAAATTTCACTTCCATTTTTGGTCTGTTATGAGGCATTAGTTGTGCTTTCTTGTCCTCAGTGAGCTAATGAGAAGGCAAAGATCCTTCTTCGTCAATCTGCAAAGGAACAAAAACACAAACAATGTAATTTTCCCAGACTATCATCTGTGATTTATATATGGTCTCTTATCTTCTCTCACTCCAAGGCAATGACTCTCTAGTGTTGAATTCCATTCCTTCTATTCCTCTGACATGGGCTCGTCATATATTTGTATGTACTTTTTAGAATTCAGCAGTAGTTGCCAAACCCAGGTCCTTCAATCCCATTCCTTCTCTTGTGGGTTCAGATTAGCGACTGAGAACAGATGAATGTTCCTCATTTTATTAAAAGCTTGGATGCTGATTCAAGACTTTAAAGTTCTATCATTTTATATCTCAGCTCATACTCTCTCAAATATTTGAGAAAAGTGGACTTTAATTACAGAAAAATAATATGATTAAAGGAAAAAATTGTTAATACTTGTTTTACAAAAGGAAAAAATAGTTAGCACTTGTTTTACAAAAGCAGAGAAACAAGAAGCAAAGATTTATATCTACCTAACAAGACTTTATGTATATTTGTAATTAAGACTATAAATAAGAATACTTTCAAACCGTCATATAAGAAAGGGGAAGAAAGCTGCATAAGTCTGTTATTATAATAATAATGAGCTTTTTAAATTTTTTAAAAACTGCTTTAAAAAATGTTGACTAATATATGAAATTTATATCATTAAAATAATCTATAAAAATAAAATTAAGAACATATTAAAATATGCTTTAAATTATGTGATTAAACAGGGCTGACATAGATATGTAGAAATGATGGCTAGAATATTTAAATATGTAAATACATTTTTCATGATGTAGTTTAATATAGCAATATTCGAATAAATTTTTCTACATAAAGTTAAATAACTGAAGCACATTTAGGGTTTAGAATGTATTTAAATATATGTTGTATTTTTAAAAAATCTTTAAGTTATTCTAAAAGTCATTGGTGTATCCCAAGAGTATGAAGTCTCATGAAAACATATATATATATATATATATATATATATATATATATACACACACACACACAATTCATACACATATACATATATACACATAGTGCTGTTTCACACATGTATATAAAACTGCTATTTGGGCATATATATATATATATAAGTACATGCTTATATAATTATGTAGATATTACTACAAACTATTTCTTTAGAGCAGTTTTTGTTATAGAACAGCAGTTATAGATTAAATCACTATTTTAGTTAGTGGTAGATTATTTTTTTTCAATAAGGTATCAATTAATAGAATTTGTTGGATTCTGACCAATATATGTAATGTTTAATACCCACTCCAATTAACCTGTACAGGCATATCTAGTTTTATTATGCATTGATATTGTGCTTCTTACAAATTGAAGGTTGTGGCAACTCTGCTTGCTGGTATAGCCCTACCTATATCATTTTTCCAACAGCACATGCTCGCTTTACGTCTCCGTGTCACATTTGGTAATTCTCACATTTCAGACATTTAAATTATTTTTATGTCTGTTATGCTGATCTGTTATCACTGATAGTTGATGTTACTGTAATAGTTGTTTTGGGGAAGCACAAACTGCACTTACGTAGAATGGAAAGCTTAATCCTTAAATGTGTGTGTATTCTGACTGCTCCACCAATTCGCTGTTACCCATCTCTCTCCCCTTTCTCAGGCCTTCCTATTCTCTGAGAGATGATATTAAAATCAGGTCAATTGACAACCCCACAATGGTCTCTAAGAGAAAGAAAGAGTTGCATGTCTTTCACTTTAAATTAAAAGCTAGAAATAATGAAGCTTAAAGAGAAAGGTGTGTCAAAACCAAGATCAGCCAACAAGTAAGACACTTAGGTCAAACAATTAGCCAAGTTGTTACTGCAAAGAAAAAGTTTTTGAAAAAAATTAAAAGTGCTACTCCAGTGAACATACAAAGGTGAAAGTCAAGCAGCCTTACTGCTGAAATGAAGAAAGTTTTAGTGGTCTGAATAAAAGATGAAACAAGCCACAAAATTCTCTTAAGCCAAAACTTAATCTAGAGGCCTTAACTCTCTTCAAAGTTTTAAAACCTAAGAGAGGTGAGGATTCCACAGGAGAAAAGTCAAAAGTTAACAGAGGTTGGTAAATG
Organism: Alouatta palliata; assembly: GCA_004027835.1. Lineage (NCBI taxonomy): Eukaryota > Metazoa > Chordata > Mammalia > Primates > Atelidae > Alouatta > Alouatta palliata. The sequence goes on from PVKV010006098.1 coordinate 87,132, forward strand.
AAGATTGAAAAAAGAAGTCATCTCCATAACCTAAAAAATGCAAGGCAAAGCACAGAAGCTGTTGCAAGTTATCTAGAAGAGACAGCTGAGATAATTATTGAATGCAGCTGCACTGAAAAACAGATTTTCAATGTATGAAACAGCCATATCTTATAAGATGTCCTCTAAGAACTTTTTTTTTTTTTTTTTTTTTTTTTTGAGACAGAGTTTCACTCTTGTTACCCAGTTTGGAGTGCAATGGCCTGATCTGGCTGATTGTAACCTCCGCCTCCTAGGCTCAAGTGATTCTCCTGCCTCAGCCTCCTGAGTAGCCGGGATTACAGCATATGCCATCACACCAGGCTAATTTTGTTTTTTCAGTCGAGACGGGGTTTCTCCATGTTGGTCGGGCTGGTCTCGAACTCCTGACCTCAGGTAATCTGCCTGCCTCGGCCTCCCAAAGTCCTGAGATAGGTGTGAGCCACTGTGCTGGGCCAGAACTTTTATAACTAGAGACAAAAGGTCAATGCCTGGCTTCATATCTTCAAAGGAGACTCTGACTCTCTTGTTGGAAGCTAGTGTACATCTGGTGACTGTAAGTTGAAGTCAGTGCTTATTTACTACTTGAAAATCCTAGGGCCCTTAATAATTATACTTAGAGCTGGGCACGAGGGCTCACTCCAGTAATCTCAGCTACTCAGGAGGCTGTGGCTGGGAGATTGCAGCCAGAAATTTGAGAACAACCTGGGCCACTAGTGAGACTTCATGTCTAAAGTTAGACAAATGGATAATGAAAAACTTTGCCTTGTGTGGTAGCAGGCACCAGTAGCCCCAGCTACTCGGGAAGCTGAGGAAGGAAGACTGCTTGTGCACAGGAGTTTCAGACAGCAATGAGTCATGATCATGCCACTGCACTTCCTCCTGGGTGAACAGAGCAAGACCCCAAGTCTTAAAAAAAAGAGTTGAAGCTATAAATTACTTTGGGCAGTGCAAATCAGTTCAACCATTGCTACATTAGGACATACCTAATGTAGATGACAGGGTGATGAATGCAGTAAACCACCATGGCATGTGTATACCTATGTAACAAACCTGCACGTTCTGCACATGTACCCCAGAACTTACAGTATAATAAAAAACAAGAAAAGAAAAAAAAAAGAGTTATGCTTAATCTACTCTACCAGTGCTCTATAAGTGGAATAACAAAGCCTGGATGCCTGCACATTTGTTTATAGCATGGTTTACTTACTTAATATTTTAAGCCCACTTTAAAGATCTATTGCTCAAAAAAAATTTTTTTTCAAAACATGACTGTTCATTGACACTGCACCTAGCCACATAAGAGTTCTGTTGGAGATACACATGGATATTAATTTTGTTGTCATGCCTGCTAACACAAGATCCATTTTGTAGCCATGGATCAAGGAGTGATAATTGACTGTTGAGTCTTAGTATTTTTAATCCAGCTACACAACTCCCTGAGTAGTTGGGATTACTGGCGTGAGCCATTGTGCCCAGCTCTAAGCATAATTATTAAGGGCCCTAGGAATTTCAAATAGTAAATAAGCACTGGCTTCAAATTAAAGTCAGCAGTCTTGTTTTTAAATTACTCCATGGATCAAGCAGTAATTTTTGACTTTTGAGTCTTATTATTTTTAAAATATACATTTTATGATGCCACAGCTACCATGGAAAGTGGTTTTTCTGATGGATCTGAGCTACGTAAATTGAAAATCTTCTGGAATTGGATTCATCATTCTAGATGACATTAAGAACATTTGTGATTCATGGGGAAAGGTCAAAATGTCAATATTAGCCAGAGCAAAACATGCCAGTTGGGCACAGTGCCTCACGCCTGTAATCCCAGCACTTTCAGAGGCAAACAAAGGCAGATAATGAAGTCAAGAGATGCAGACCATCCTGGACAACATGGTGAAACTCTGTCTCTACTAAAAATACAGAAATTAGCTGGGCATGGTGGCATGCGCTTGTGGTCTCAACTACTCAGGAGGCTGAGGCAGGAGAATCGCTTGAACCAGGGAGGTGGAGGTTGTAGTGAGCCAAGATCATGCAAGACATTGTCTCAAAAAAAAAAAAAAAAAATCAATATTAACATGAGTTTGGAAAAAGTTGATTCCAACCCTCACTGATAACTTTGAGGAGTTCAAGATTTCAGGGGAGGAAGTAATTGCAGATGTAGTGGAAACAGCAAGAGAACTACAATTATAAATGAAGCCTGAAGATGTGATTAAATTCCTGCAATCTCATGATAAAATTTTAACAGAAAAAGAGTTGATTCTTATAGATGACCAAAGAAAATGGATTCTAGAGATAGAATCTACTCCTGATGAACATGGTGTGAATATTATTAAAATAACAAGAAAGATTTAGATTGTTACATAAATTATTTGATAAAGCAAAATTTGAGAGGATCGACTCCAAATTCTACTGTGAGTAAAATGCTATCAAACCTATCCCAGGCTACAGAGAAATCTTTAAAAAGGAAGAGTGAACTGGCAAGGCAAGCTTTATTTTTTAAATTTTATTTTTAAAAATTGTGGCTGGGTGTGGTGGCCCATACCTGTAATACCAGCACTTCGGGAGGCCAAAGCAAGTGGATCACCTGAGGTCAGGAGCTCCAGGCCAGCCTGGCCAACATGGTGAAACCCTGTCACTATTAAAACAAACAAAATTAGCCACACATGGTAGCATGCCTGTACTCCCAGCTGGTCAAGAGGCTGGACAGAATTGCTTGAAACTGGGAGGTTGCGGTGAGCTGAGATCTCGCCATTGCACTACAGCCTGGGTGAGAAGAGCAAAACTCCATCTCAAAAAAAAAAAAAATTGCCACCCCACCCCAACTATTAGCAATCACTACTCTGGTTATTCAGCAGCCACCAATATCTAGGCAAGATATTCCATCAGTAAAACAATTATGAGGCTTACAGGCTCAAATAACTGTTAGCATTTTTTAGCAATGAAGTATTTTTAATTGTTATGTACATTGTTTTTATAATTCTATTTCACACCTAAGAGACTACTAAAGTATAATGTAAACATAACTTTTATATACACTGAGAAACAAAATATTCTTGTGACTTAGTTTATTGTGACTTTCACTTTATTGTAGTGCCCTGGAACCCAACCTGCATTATCTCCAAGGTATGCCTGTAGAAAGGTTTTATTCCTGAAGTCTGCTACTCGGGTCCTGGTTCCATAAGTTCACATTTCACAGCCTCCCAGTATAAAACATCATTTTGCTATTATCAATTAGTTATGTCTATCTAGAGCTTAATATAAATGAAATCCCAGAATATACACTATCTTGTAACTGGCTTCTTTCACTTAACACAAAGTTTTGAAATTCATCTATATTATTGCAAGCACCAATGGTTTGTCTCTTTTATTGCTGAATATGAATTATATAAATGCTAATGTTTCTTTACCCATTACCTGTAAATGAACATTAGTGTCACTTTTCATTTTTTTTTTTTTATACATTAAGTTCTGGGGTACATGTGAAGAACGTGCAGCATTGTTACATAGGTATACACATGCTGTGGTGGTTTGCTGCATCCATCACCCTGTCACCTACATTAAGTATTTCTTCTAATGTTATCCCTTCCCAATCCCCCACACCCTGGTATCCCTCCTCTAGCCTCCCAAACCCCCAATAGGACCCAGAGTGTGATGAACCCATCCCTGTGTCCATGTGTTCTCATAGTTCAACACCCACTTATGAGTGAGAACATGTGGTGTTTGGTTTTCTGTTCTTCTGTCAGTTTGCTGAAAATGATGGTTTGCAGCTTCATCCATGCCTCTGTGAAGGACATGAACTTATCATTTTTATGGCTGCATAATATTCCATGGTGTATATATGCCATGATTTCTTTATCCAGTCTATTATTGATGGGCATTTGGGTTGGTTCTAAGTTTTTGCTGTCGTAAACAGTGCCGCAATGAACATACGTGTGCATGTGTCTTTATAGTAGAACGATTTATAATCCTTTCGATATATACCCAGTAATAGGATTGCTGAATCAAGTGCTATTTCTAATTCTAGATCCTTGAGGAATCACCACACTGTCTTCCACAAAGATTGAACTAATTTACACTCCCATCAACAGTGTAAAAGCATTCCTATTTCTCCACATCCTCTCCAGCATCTGTTATCTCCAGATTTTTTAATGATCACCATTTTAACTGACATGAGATGGTATCTCAATGTAGTTTTGATTTGCATTTTTCTAATGACCAGTGATGATGAGCTTTTATTCATATGTTTGTTGGCCTCATAAATGTCTTCTTATGAAAAGTGTCTGTTCATATCCTTTGCCCACTTTTTGATGGGGTTGTTTGTTTTTTTCTTGTAAATTTATTTAAGTTCTTTGTAGATTCTGGATATTAGCCCTTTGTCAGATGGGTAGATTGAAAAAATTTTTTCCCATTCTGTTGGTTGCTTGTTCACTCTAATGATTCTTTCTTTTGCTGTACAGAGGCTCTGGAGTTTAATTAGATCCCATTTGTCTATTTTGGCTTTTGTTGCCATTGCTTTTGGTGTTTTAGATATGAAGTCCTTGCCTTTGTCTATGTCCTGAATGGTATTGTCTAGATTTTCTTCCTAGGATTTTATGGTGTTAGTTCTCATGTTTAAATATTTAGTCCATCTGGAGTTAATTTTTAATATAAGGTGCAAGGAAAAGATCCAGTTTCAGCTTCCTTCATATGGCTAGCCAGTTTTACCAACCCATGTATTAAACAGGGAATGCTTTCCCCATTGCTTGTTTTTGTTTGGTTTGTCTAAGATCAGATGGTTGTAGATGTGTGGTATTGCATCTGAGGTCTCTGTTCTGTTCCATTAGTCTATATCTCTATTTTGGTACTAATACCATGATATTTTGTTTACTGTAGCCTTGAAGTATAGTTTGAAGTCAAGAAACATGATGCCTCCAGCTTTGTTCTTTTTTCTTAGGATTGTCTTGACTATGTGGGCTCTTTTGTGGTTCCATATGAAGTTTAAGGTGTTTTTTTCCAGTTCTGTTAATAAAGTCAATGGTAGCTTGATAGGGATAGCATTGAATCTGTAAATTCCTTTGGGCAATATGGCCATTTTCATAATATCGATTCCTCCTAACCATGAGCATGGAATGTTTTTCCATCTGTTTGTGTCCTCTGTTATTTCCTTGATCAGTGGTTTGTAGTTCTCCTTGAAGAGGTCCTTCACATCCCTTGTTAGTTGTATTCCTATGTATTTTATTCTCTTTGTAGCAATTGTGAATGGGAGTTTGCTTATGATTTGGCTGTTTGTCTGTTATTGGTGTATAGGAATGTTTGTGACTTTTGCACATTGATTTTGTATCCTGAGACTTTGCTGAAGTTGCTTATCATCTTAAGGCGATTTGGGGCTGAGAAGATGGAGTCTTCTAAATATACAATCATGTTGTCTTCAAATACAAACAATTTGACTTCCTCTTTTCCTAACTGAATATGTTTTATTTCTTTTTCTTGCCTGATTGCTTTGGCCAGAACTTTCAATATTATGTTTAATAGGAGTGGTGAGAGAGGGAGTCCTTGTCTAGTGTCAGTTTTCCAAGGGAATGCTTCCCGTTTGTGCCCATTCAGTATGATATTGGCTGTGGGTTTGTCATAAATAGTTTTTATTATGTTGAGATGTGTTCCATCAATACCTAGTTTATTGAGAGTATTTAGCATAAAGGGCTGTTGAATTTTGTTAAAGGCCTTCTCTGCATCTATTGAGATAATCATGTGGTTTTTGTCTTTGGTTCTGTTTATGTGGTGGATTATGTTTATAGACTTGCATATGTTGTACCAGTCTTGCATCCCTGGGTTGAAGCTGCCTTGGTCATGATTGAGAAGCTTTTTGATGTATTGTCGGATTCGGTTTGCCAGTATTTTATTGAAGATTTTCACATCAATGTTAATCATGGATATTGGCCTGAGATTTTCTTTTTTAGTTGTGTCTCTGCCAGGTTTTGGTATGAGGATGATGTTGGTCTCATAAAATGAGTTGGGGAGGATTCCCTCTTTTTGTATTGTTTTGAATAGTTTCAGAAGGAATGGTACCAGCTCCTCTTTGTACATCTGGTAGAATTAGGCTGTGAACCCATCTTGTCCTGGACTTTTTAGGATGGTAACTTATTAATTGGTGCCTCAACTTCAGACCTTGTTATTACTCTATTCAGGGATTCTACTTCTTCCTGGTTTAGTCTTGGGAGAGTTTAAGTGTCTAGGACTTTATCTATGAAGACTGGATTCTAGATTTACTGTTTTGTATGCATAGAGGTGTTTTAGTAATCTCTGATGGTAGTTTGTATTTCTGTGGAATCGGTAGTGATGTATCCTTTATCATTTTTTATTGCATCTATTTGATTTTTCTCTCTTTTCTTTTTTGTTAATCTGGCTAACAGTCTATCTCTTTTGTTGATCTTTTCAAAAACCAGCTCCTGGATTCACTGATTTTTTTTGAAGGGATTTTGTGTCTCTGTCTCCTTCAGTTCTGCTCTGATCTTGGTTATTTCTTGTCTTCTGCTAGCTTTTGAATTTGTTTGATCTTGCTCCTCTAGTTCCTTTAATTGTGACTATACGGTGTCAATTTTAGATATTTTCTCTTTTCTTATGTGGGCATATTTAGTGCTATAAATGTTCCTCTAGACACTGCTTTAAATGTGTCGCAGAGATTCTGGTATATTGTGTCTTTGTTCTCATTAGGTTTGAAGAACATCTTTATTTCTGCCTTCATTTTGTTATTTATCCAATAATCATTTAGGAGCAGGTCGTTTAGTTTCCATGTAGTAGTGCAGTTTTGAGTGAGTTTCTTAATCCTGAGTTCTAATTTGCTTGCACTGTGGTCTGAGAGACTGGTTGTTATGATTTCCGTTCTTTTGCATTTGCTGAGGAGTGATTTACTTCCAATGATGTGATAAATTTTAGAATAAGTACGATGAGGTGCTGAGAAGAATGTATATTCTATGGATTTGGGGTGGAGGGTTCTGTAGATGTCTATTAAGTCCACGTGCTCCAGACCTGCATTCAAATCCTGGATATTCTTGTTGATTTTCTGTCTCGTTGATCTGTCTAATACTGACAGTGGAGTGTTAAAGTCTCCCACTATTATGTGTGAAAGTCTAAGTTGCTTTGTAGGTCATTAAGAACTTGCTTTATGTATCTGGATGCTCCTATATGGATGTATTTATGTTGAGGATAGTTAGCTTTTCTTGGTGCATTGATCCCATTACCATTATGTAATACCCTTCTTTGTCTTTTTCAATCTTTGTTTAAAGTCTGTTTTATTAGAGACTACTATTGTGAACCCTGCTTTTTTTTGATCTCCATTTGCTTGATAAATCTTCTTCCTTCCCTTCATTTTGAGTCTATGCGTGTCTTTGCATGTTAGATGTCCTGAATACAGCACACCAATGGGTCTTGACTCTTAATCCAGTTTTCCAGTTTATGTCTTTTGATTGGGGCATTTAGCTCATTTACATTTAAGGTTAATACTGTTAAGTGTGAATTTGATCCTGCCATTTTGATAATAGCTGGTTGTTTTGACTGTTAGTTGATGTAGTTTATTCATTGTGTTGATGATCATTACCATTTGGTATAGTTTTGTAGTGGCTGATACTTGTTGTTCCTTTCCATGTTTAGTGTTTCCTTCAGGAGCTCGTGTGAGGAAGGTCTGGTGGTGATGAAATGTCTCAGTCATTGCTTGTCTGTAAAGGATTTTATTTCTCCTTCACTTATGAAGCTTATTTTAACTGGATTTGAAATTCTGGGTTGAAAGTTCTTTTCTTTAAGGATGTTGAGTATTGGCCCCCAGTCTCTTCTGGCTTGTAGGGTTTCTGCCAAGAGATCCGCTGTGAGTCTGATGGGCTTCCCTTTGTGGATAACTCAGACGTTCTCTCTGGCTGCTCTTAGCATTTTCTCCTTCATTCCAGCCCTGGTGAATCTGATGATTATGTGCCTTGAGGTTGGTCTTGCTGAGGAATATCTTTGTGATGTTCTCTGTATTTCCTGGATTTGAATGTTGGCCTGCCTTGCTAGGTTGGGAAAGTTCTCCTGGATAATATCCTGAAGAGTGTTTTCCAGCTTGGATTCATTCTGTCTGTCACTTTCAGGTACATCATTCAAGGGTAGATTAGGTCTTTTCACATAATCTCATATTTCTTGGAGGCTTTGTTCATTCCTTTTTGCTCTTTTTTCTCTATTCTTGCCTTCTCATTTTATTTCATTGAGTTGGTCTTCAATCTCTGATATCCTCTTTTCTACTTGATTGATTCGGCTATTGAAACTTGTGTATGCTTCACGAAGTTCTCATGCTGTGTTTTTCAGCTCCATCAAGTCGTTTATGTCTTCTGTAAGCTGGTTATTCTAGCTAGCATTTCATCTAACCTTTTTTCAAGGTTCTTAGTTTCTTTGCATTGGGTTAGAACATGTTCCCTTAGCTCAGAGAAGTTTGTTATTACTCACCTTCTGAAGCCTGCTTCTGTCATTTCGTTGAACTCATTCTCCATCCAGTTTTGTTCCCTTGCTGGTGAGGAGTTTTGATCCTTTGGAGGAGAAGAAGTGTTCTGGTTTTTGGTGATTTCAGTCTTTTTGTGCTGGTTTCTTTCAATCTTCATGGATTTATCTACCTTTAGTCTTTGAAGTTGATGACTTTTGGATGGGGTCTCTGAGTGGACATACTTTTTGTTGATGTTAAAGCTATTTCTTCCTGTTTTTTAGTTTTTCTTCCAACAGTCAGGCCCCTCTCCTGCAGGACTGCTGGAGGTCCACTCCAGTCCCTGATTGTCTAGAAATCAACCACAGGGACTGCAGAACAGCAAAGAATGATTCCTGTTTCTTCCTCTGTTAGCTTCCTCCCAGAATGGTACCTGCTAGATGTCAGCCAGAGCTCTCCTGTATGAGCTGTCTCTCAGGATATACAGGGATCAGGGAGCCACTTGAAGAGGCAGTCTGTCCCTTATCAGAGCTCAAGTGCTGTGCTAGGAGCTCTGTTGCTCCCTTCAGAGCTGCTGGGGAGGAACATTTAAGTCTGCTGAAGTGGAACTCACAACTGTCCCTTTTCCAGAGTGCTCTGACCCAAGAAGGTGGGGTTTTGTTTATAAGTCCCTGATGGGCTACTGCCTTTTTTCAGAGATGCCCTGCCCAGCAAGGAGGGAGTCTAGTAACAATCAGCCTGCAGAGGCCTTGTTGAACTGCTGCGGGCTCTGCCCGGCTGCTTTGTAAACTTCCTTGTGCTTTTGTTTACACAGGCAAGGTTAGAACTGCCTTGGTAGTCGCGGATGCCCCTCCCCCCACCAAGTTTGACCATCCTTGGTCAAGCACAAACTGCTGTGCTTGCTGCAAAAATCTCAAGCCAGTGGGTCTCAGTTTGCTGGTCTTTGTGGGATTGGGACCCACTGAGTCAGATCACTTGGCTCCCTACCTTCGATCCCCTTTTTTTCAGGGGAATGGGTAGTTCTATCTTGCAGGCCTTGTAGGCACCAGCTAAAATGGCCACCCAGTTTTGTGCTGCAAACTGGTGGTGCCGGCTAAAACGGTCACCCAGTTCTGTGCTGGAAACCTGTGGTTCTGGTGTTGTCAGCATCCGCTGGAATCTCCGGGTCTCTGCGTTGTAAAGACTGTGGCAAGCACACAGTATTTGAGCTGGAGTGCCGGAGTGTCCAGAAAAGGCCTCCCTTGGGTAGGAGATGCAGTTCTCTGGTGCCTTGCACTTCCCAGGTGAGTCTACACCCCACCCTGCCTCGGTTTGCCCTCCTTGGGCTACACCCACTGTCCAACCAGTCCCATTGAGAAGAAACTGGTACCTCTTTTGGAGATGCAGAGATCACTCAGCTTCTGCATTGCTCTACCTGGGAACTGTGCTGTGGAGCTGTTCCTATTTGGCCATCTTGGTGGAAGTCCCTCATTTTTAATTACTATAAATGGAGCTTCTGTGAATATTCTTTTGGGAGTATTCCTGGGACATGTGTTCTTTCATTTGGAATTGATGGATCATAGTGTAGATCTTGCTTAACTTGATAAGAAACTGCCAAACTGTGTTCCTAAGTGACAGTAACATTTTATACTCACGACCGGAACGTGAGCCCAACTGCTTCACATACTTGCTAATATTTGATTCTATCAGACTTTAGTTTTGGTTATTAAAAGGAATATAAAGTAATTTTTCTTCGTAGTTATAATGTTTATTTTTTGACGACTAATGATTTTTAGAATTCTTTCATGTGATTTGGAAGTCTTTTATACATTTTATAAAATATGTAATCAATGTTTTCTTTCATACTTAATGATTTTTGTTACATTTAATGATTTTTGTGTCTCGTCCAAGAAATCTTTACCTACTTAGGGTCACAAAGTAATCTTCTCAGTTTTCTAAAACTTTGTAGATTAAATCTTTATATTTACTCTAATTATTAATTTCTGTTTAATTTTTCTGAATCATTTGAGGCAGGATTATAGGCTCTTTTTCCCTCAGAAGTATACAGTTGTTTTAGTAGCATTTACTGGGAAGATAAACCTTTTCCCAATTAATTTATATCACAATTAATTGCTTACATAGGTTTGTATCTGTTTTTGGACTCTTTTTCTGTCCTATTTATTGATTTATGTTCCCTTACACTCTCCAAATTACGTGTATTTGTAGAAATGAAAGTAGTAAATTTAAGTAGTATAAGTCTGCTGTATTGCGTTTTGCATTTTCACATGTATGTTAGAATCAACTTAATGGATTCTTTATGGTAATTATTAAATTTGTATACTTTTTTAGGAGAATTTACCTATTAATGGTATTGAATCTTTAATGATTTTATCTCTTACTACATTTATTCAGATCTTCTTTAGTTTCTCACTGCTTTATTTCATAATTTTTATTGTAGTGGGGATACCATATTTATTGCAAATGTATTTCAAATTTGATGTTACTGTGAATAGTATGGTTTAAAAAATGGTTATTTTTAGTAAATGATGTATACTTGTATCTATATACATATACTAATATGTACATATACATTAATATATAATTATATATGCACAATTATATATATTATATATATACATATATATATTTGTTTTGCTGTTGTTGTTTTGAGACAGGGTCTCGCTCTATCACCAGGCTAGAGTGCAGTTACATGATCTCAGCCTACTACAGCTTTGACCTCCCCAGGTTTAGGTGATTCTCCACTTCAGCCTCCAGAGTAGCTGCGATGACAGAAGCATACCACCTCACCTGGCTAATTTCTGTATTTTTAATAGAAATGAGGGTTTACCATGTTGCCCAGGCTGGTCTCAAACTCCTGAGCTCAAGAAATCTGCCTGCCTCAGCCTCCCAAAATGCTAGTATTACAGGTGTGAGCCACCACACCCAGTCTATAATTTAGTTTTATATTTTTTGAGTCTATAGTCTTGCTAAATCCCTTTATTAGTAATTTTCATTTGTTTTCTGATGAACCAGTATTTTATATAAAGCAGTCAATATTTTTTTTTCCAGAAATAATTTTCTTTTTCCATTTTGATCTGAATTAGTAGTTTTCCTTCCCTCTTAGATTATCTATTAGCTCTAGTAACATGTCAAACAAAAGTAGCAGGAGGTGATACTCTTGCTTTATTTCTATACTGGGAAATTTGTAGTCCATCAAATATAATTTTAGCTTTAAGTTTTTCATGGATGTGTTTTATCATATTGATGATATTCTTTTCTATATCTATGTCTTGACTGGGTTTTAAATTTTGCCAAATGCTTTTTGTACATCTAAGACTGCCATATAGGCCTTATTCTACATTTTGTTGTGGTAAATATTACTGACTGAATTCTGAATGTTCTGCAGACCATTATAAGTCATTTACACATGTCAACTCATTCAATTCCCATAACTTCTCAGTGAGAGAGGTACTATTAATTTACTCAAGGTCATGCCGATAGTAATTTATCAAAATAAGATTTAAAAGTGGAAAGTTAACACCTGAATTTGTGCTCTTAACTGCTATATTTAAGAATAATCTTTTAGAATCTGTTACATGTATGCAATTATTTATCCAATGGAAAATAAATTTCTTAAAATCTACTTCACAAATATACAAGAATTTCAGAATTCTAAAATTATGCAACCACTTACTCTTTCTAAATATTTTTCTAAGTTTGAGTATTTGGTTGTCTTAGACACTAAGATGTCTAAGTAGTATTGTTTTCTTAAGCAGGAAATAACAAATGCCTATTCTTGGCAGATATCCTCCTTCCTGTCCATTTCATTTAGTTTAACAACAAGAAAAACACAAAAATATTTAAAAACTCACTGTTGACTTTCGAAGCCCTTAAACATGTGAATACATTTTTAAACCTAATGATGATTTTTTTTCCAGCACGGAAATTTAGAGACTGCAACAGGTCAGCCCTTTTGAGTACTTTCATTGAATTCTGTAGTTTCTCAAGCCAGTTATCTATCTACTATCGCACATGAACATACTTTGTTTCTTTGCTAGGAATAGCGTCAAAAATACCAGAATATTATATTACAGAAAATGTAAAATTGAAGTGAATAACTACATTTGAATTATCATTCTAAATAAAATCATTATTGAAGTTTTTTCCTACATCATTATCACCTAATGTGGAAACAATCTAATTAGGATGTAGTTATTATATTTTTTCCTAAGGGACAATAGAAGATACTGATTTCGATGATGAACAACACTTTCTCTGGTATAGAATTTTGTTAGTTCAAAATATAATAATATGCATTATTTCATTTGATCTCCAAATTTAAAAAAATGTCATATTAAATAGGGAAATTATCCCTATAATTAGCTTCATGCTTAATGGCACCTGGATTTTGCTGATGTTGAGACATTTATTATGCTACTGGCTCCTCTTCTTGAGTAATTTTTGTCAGTCCTTAACCCCTAAGGGTGATGATATACAGGTCAGGTGATATCTGTATATCACTATGTGCCGGTTTCAATTTCCTTATGAATTTTTTTTCTGAGATCATCGTTTAAAAGATGAGATAAAGCTGAAACTAGGTATGCCGTCACTCTGGTCAAAGATTTGATCTCCTGCTGATTTCTGCTATAGCTTCGGTAGTGACCACCACAGGAAGCCCCACGTGTTGGGGCACTTGACTGGTCTCAATCTGTGATATAATACTTCAGTGTTGTAGGTAGGACATTTCTCTCCCAGTGTGGAGCTTCATAACAAGGTACAGAAGGGCTTTCACAGAAAAAGCTCTAAGTGACTTGTAGTTTTGATTGACTGGTGCGTAGCCATATATGAATGTGGTTGAACACAGAAGGAAACCATCAATATCCAGATTTATCTGCACTGAAACATATTTTTTTTACTAACTCAGCTCTGGTATTTGCCATTGGTCACCATCTCATATCATGACATTTTCTAAGATGAGCTTACCCCTGGGAGGACTCTTGTCTTTCTTTCCTGGATTGACCTCATTTAAGGTAGACTTCACATATGCTTAAAGTTTTTCTAAGACGTTTGGTTGCGTGAAGAACAAAAATGCTTACTTTTACTTGGAGATATTGGTAAGGGTTTCATAGAGAAGGTGAGAACTAGCTCCATCTGAAGAGTGTACCATAGTCTCACACCAATCAAAAGTGGTGAATACTGGCAGGAATGCAAAATAGTACAGCTACAGAAGACTGGCAGTTTCTTACAAACTAAAACCTACTTTTCCTATATGATCTAGTAAGAGTGTCCCTTGGTGTTTATCCAAATGAGTTGAAAACTTATAGCCATACAAAAGTCTGCATACAAAATATTTATAACAGTTCTATTTATAACTGACTAAACTTGGAAGCAAGTAAGCTGATCTTCAGTAGGTAAATAGATTTTTAAAAAACAAACTATTAAATATTATGCAGTGCAAAGAAGAAATAAGCTATCAAGCTGTGTAAAGACACAGAGGAATCTTGCCTACATATTACTAAGTGAAAGAAACCAACCTGAAAAATCTACCTACCATACAACTCCAACTATATGGCATTCTAGAAAAGACAAGAGTGTAGACAGTAAAATGATTATAGTTTCCAAGTGTTGGGGAGAGGGAGACATGAATAGGTAGGGAACAAAAGATTTTTAGGCCAGTGAAACTATTCTGTGTAACACTACAGAGGTGAATACATGTCATTAATACATTCATCAAACTCCAAAAAACATGCAATACCAGGAATGAAATCTAATGTAAATTATAGACTCTGGGTGATAATAATGTGTTAATGTATGTTAATCAATTGTACCAAATGTACCACTCTGCTATGGGATATTGGTAGAGGGGAAGGAAGGCTATTACGTGTGGGCCAAGAGATATGTAAAAATTCTCTATACTTTCTGCTCAATTTCACTGTGAACTTAAAACAGCTCTAAAAAATAAATTCTATTTTCAAAAAGTGGTAAAATTATTTTGGCCAGAGAAAATACTGTGTCTGGATCAAATACCCACTGATGGGTGGACCAGCCTGTGAGGTGTCTGACATACCGAACTGTGAAAAATACATATATCACCGGAAATGTAAAAAGATAGAGAAAATTATTTTTGCCAGATATTTTGAAGAGTTTAATAGCTGGATATTAGGTTAAAATTCATAAAATTGCCAAAATCCAACTTCTCAAGTCAAAAGAATACAGTTAATTTTGTTGTATTGCTTAAGCTAATATTGAGAAATCAATGGTGATTCACAGTTTCTATAGAAGACTGAGATGCCAGTGCAATTTCTCTTAGTTGGTGGTCAATAAAATGATTTAAAGAAGGATGCGCCCAGTGGACAGTTTGTTTGTCGAGAAGAATATGGAAGACTAACTAGGGACAGAGGAGAAATGCCTGTGACACAAAAGAGAGGGGAAGAGATTGAACAATAGTACCAGGAGTCCACCTTCTCAGTATATGGTTTCTGTTATAATTATATATTCAAGAAGTATTTATAAAATAATTACTGAAGAGGCATTCACTTATAGACTGGGATGGTTCGATGTCTCAGCTGAGACCTGTGCACCATTAAGAATACTAAAAAGAGCATGGGAAATCAGGGAGAAAAATAACTGTAAATTTGATGGATTACAAGAATCAGACAGGTGTGAGCTGAAAATCGTATAAGATCTTGGGCATCATCTAGGAAGACAGGGCATTCTCTAGAGGCATGAGAGATTCATAAGCAAGTAAGATCTGATTTACACTTTAGAAGTAATTTTGTCTGCTGTGTAATAAGCTTATTAGGTGTACATGTAAAAGAAAGCAGTGGCAATTGAGATAAATTCAATAAACCAGCCAAGAAATGATGAATGTTGAGCCAAACAGTAGTAATAAGAATCAATAAATGCAAGAAATTTGAGAATTTCTAGTATAAATTTATAGTGTGACGGGTCCCTCCCTAATATTTCCTTTGTATGTGTATGTTTGCTGCCTGACCCCTGAAGGCTAGGTTGCATGCCAAAGCTATGGTGCCCAACCAAAGAGCAGGTGTCTCTGAGAAACCAAACATTCTGGAGAGCATCTGAAAACCTCCCCAGCCTCCAAAAAAAACTAAAAAACAAAAAACAATCTCATTGCTTAAACAGAGCAGAAATAGAGCTAGCAAATTAGCTTAAAAGCAATTTTGAGATGGGGGTTTTGGGGGTGACATAAATCCCCAAAGTTGTCCTGCTGCTGCCCGGGAGTGTCTGTACGTAATTCCTAATAAAAACGTCTCCTCGCCAAGCTTTACTTGGCTGTTCTTTGGTCTCTTGGCTTCTTCCTAGTTTGGGGGAAATTTTTATTCTGTACAAATTTGGGTTTTTCTCATAACAAAGGTATTGAAAAAAAAATTTAAAAAAACAGATTAAACAAGCATCAGTGGACCATTTAAATGTAGCTAATAGGGGAATAAGAGGACAGAAAGAAGACTATGAAGTTCTTCATAGGGATATTGGAGAAATAGTGTTGCCACTTCTTGAGCAAAAGAAACAAAGACTCACAAAAGAAGCACATTTTCAAATTAAATTTTTTTTTATTTATTAAATCAACAAACAGTGCAAAATATTAATGCAAAGTGCAGAGTACTCAGTGGTTAATGTGAGCTTACACTGTGGACAATAGAAAGGCAGGGATTTTTAAAGCATTGGAATAAAATAATAAAGTGAGTAATATATACACACTCTATACCTCATGAATAGAACACACTGGTATTTGAAATAAAGGAAATAAATGTATAGATGTATAGTGAAACAATACAAAGTTATGTTACTGGACAGAAATACTGAAGGGAACTGCAAAACTTAGCAGACATGCTCAAATCTCAAGTCTAAGAAATCTGTTCAGCGAACATGTGGAAAGATCATTGCTGAAAACTGGAAAAAAGCATCATAAAGTGTCAAGCTGAGTCACCAGCTCAAGATACAGTGATGAACTTGGAAACATTTGCTGTCAGTTTACTAGTGGGGGAAATGGATTTGGAAGAGCTAGACCATTTGAATTCCTCACATTCCTGCTCAGAACCATCAGTACTGGAATTTGATCTTGGACTGAAGCAATGAGGGCCACCTTTTGAAATAAAGACATGGAGAAATGTTCTTGAGAGTTCATTATTCCCAGGAGGGGGGAACATCTCATATCCAGAAGGTATGACCCCTGCACATACCTGTCCTCAGTACGTTCTGTTCATTTTATACAATACCTGGGAGCATATCACGACAAGGCCTAACAAAACTGGAGTGGGATCTGTGAATCATCATAATAATAAATAGAATAAGAATCATCAAATATTAGAGAAAAAATTCGTAATGACAGCAAGGCAACAAATTTAACCAATATAATTAAACAGAATGTAGATAGTAAATAGAAGACTTTAGAATGAATATAATAAAAAGCTTCAGAGAGTTCACTTCGAATATTGTATCTGTAAAAAGAATTGACAAATGAACTTGGAGATTGAATTTTTATCTTCAAAATAATGTAGATTTTCATTGGATAAAGCATTTTGTATAATTTTAAAACACTGTCTTCTTTTAATGGAGAAAACTTACAAATAACGTGGTTACCTTTATCTCATAGTTTTTTCAGGGTGACCTTTCTTTTCAGTGAAAAGGATGCCTAAATATTTTCAAACTAATGTTGATTACATAAGGCAATGAAACAGACCTTCTCTGCCACACAATATCAAGACATTCACAGTTTTCTTGACTTTAAACTTTTGTTTTAAGACTATATATGCTTAGTTAATGTTGGGAAACATTGCAAAGGAGAAAGGACTTAACAGAGCGCCTACATAAATTCGTTATGAGTAACAGATAAACAAGGAACAACAAACTGTGGAAGTCCACAGGAGGCCTCTGAGGAGGAAGTCCTCTTCATGACTCATGTTCCAGTGCAGGGTGACCTAGGCTCTATTACCATAAACATTGTGCTCAAGAATATAAAACCCCTTCGTAGCACTGTGACGTAGCCAGACTTGTAGGCTCCTTATAAGGCCCGCGTTCCATCAGCTGCACATAGATAATAAGCTAAACATAACCACATGTTCTTGTTTTGTGGAACTCCCAAACCGCCACTGTTATCAGTCCTTAGGATGACACACCAGTTCCAGCTCACTGATTCAATTCCAGCTCACTGATTTACTCCACCATCACTCCACCCCTACCCTGTAGATCAAAGTGATTGTAATCAATAAATAATGTGGATGATCAGAGCTCGGGGCCTTCACTGTCGCCTCCAGGGTAATAAAGCGATCGCCCCCTGGTCCTACTTTTTCTCTTAATCCGTCTTTTTCTCATTCCTTTGTCACCACCGAACTTCGGATACCCACGGGTGATGTAGGGCTGGCTCCCTACAGTTAAAATAAGCAAACCCTTGTAATTCATGCAATTGATTTTTTATATGAAAATTATGCAAAGCTGTAAGAAAGGAATATTAAGTTTTATATTGGCATCTAAAGTCCTTCGTGGCTAGATAAGTATACAAAATTCACATTTCAAGTTGTATTTCTGAATATACTTATGGTATTAATTTTTCTTTTGCTGTGTATGAGTTCCTTGAGGTCAGGCATCATTTTTTTCATTTGTGTTTTGTTCACAGAAATTGTGCATGGGACTTACCAAACAATAGACATTCAGATAATGTCTTATGAATGAATGAAAAAATGATTATTTACAAACTTATTTAAAATATTTTCTTTAGCGTCAACAATTCAACATCTTCTAGAAATGAGTCTTTAAAAGAGTAATTATCTGTGTTACTTTGTGACTTGAAACAATTTTTTTAAAGAAATGGTGTTATAAACCAGTTGTAAAGTTAGCTCCAACTGAAAAGTGTGTGGGAAGTAGGCTATGTCAATGTTTTATAAAATATAGACAAAAATGACCTCTTTTGGCTGGGCTCAGTAGCTCATGCCTGTAATCCCAGCACTTTGGGAGGTCAAGGTGGGCAGATCACGAGGTCAGGGGTTTGAGACCAGCCTGACCAACACGATGAAACCTTGTCTCTACTAAAAATACAAAAATTAGCTGGGTGTGGTGGCGGGCACCTGTACTCCCAGCTACTCAGGAGGCTGAGGAAGGAAAATTGCTTGAACCCAGGAGGCAGAGGTTGCAGTAAGGTGAGATCATGCCACTGCACTCCAGTCTGGGTGACAGAAAACAAAAAACAAAAAACAAGTACTTCTTTCTCACATGGCACTTGTCATTGTCCAGTTTCTTTCATTTATGTTATTTCTTTTGAAATAACATAAATTGTTCTTTTGAAATATTAGGAGATCATCTGACACCTAGTGGGCATTCACTAAATGCTTGTTAAATTATCTGGTGAAAGAACAAGAGAAGGAAAGGTGGGCAATGGCATCTGAGAGTGTAATGCCAGTTAAAATGCCCAACACTATAGCTCAGATAGGAAGAATGGGCTGGTATCAGAAGCCTACAGAGGCATTCTCTAAGAGAAGTCTTCCAAATTTTTCAAACTAAGAGGAGATTCACTATAAGACACAGCAATCTAAATATTCACATACATTTTAAGAACAGGATAATTTCATTAAAAAATCTAGTTAGGATTACATTGGTAAATATTTAATTATAATTTGTACCATACCCATATAAGTTAATGACAATATAAAAGATAAATTGTGAAGTTTTAGTCTGACTAGAATACATTTTGTATTTCATGGAAAATGATGGAGTTAGCAATCCTTTGTTTATCTAGAGGCTGAAAATCAAGAATACTCACATTATAAAAGGAACCAGTAAAAAAAAATAGGTGAATAAAGAAATAAACCTTTCACTTGGAACGTATTAGGTCAGGTGTAAGTAGATCATGAAAGGCTTTAACTTAAAATATGCTGCGTACTATTTGAAATAGAAAACACTGTTGTGTTTTTAAAAAGTATTTTCTATGGTTCCTTAAAAGTGATAGTTACAACTTAACACATCTGTGCGGTTTTGTTATTTGCTGTGGCATTTTAAATGAAAGTTAGTGAGTACTCCATTTCTCTTTGTTGAATTTTATATGCCATTATTCAAATTAAGGTTCTTTATAAAAATAACTCTATGTGGTATACTCAATGCGTCTTCATTACTCAAACTCACTGTCCATCCATTCATTTTTGGCCTGAAACCAGATATAGGCACAAACATGAAAGGAAGGTGGCTCTCACTGAGAGGAGAGACCTCGTGTGCAGCTGTTGGTGTGGTGCCGCTGTGTAAGCTGCCAAGTACCATTTTACTGGACACCTATTTGCTCCTGAGAGAATCTGACCTAGTTGTGATGTGGCCCAGTGCCATAAAGGCAGATGGAATTTCAGGGCCTTAAAATCAAACATACAAATCAGCTTTCATGTGGCACCGACCTCCCCTCAAAGTGATACTGAAATTCATGTAAATCACTTTGAACGGAAGATACCCTTTCAAAGTTGTCATTAACTAAATTTCAGTCATTAGAATTAGTATCAATTTTAGGGTTACATATTTTAAATATTAACCCAATGTTATATGGCAATCTCAAAATGATATTAAGGAGTCACCTAGTTTTCCTGGATTCAAGAAATAAAATGAAGAAGCAGAGAGTTTAGATGCCAAGGAAAGGAAAATGGAACAAGTCTAATTTGTTTGGCTTTTTTCAATGTAAGAAGAGAAATGAAACGTTTAAGATCAACTTAGCAATATAATTGATACTGATTCTTTGTCTTTCTCTTTGTTGTTTACTTTCAGACTCGGTTCAAGTTACTGCCGAATCAGCATGGATGTGTATCGATGGCATTTTTTCCTAGCACATCTAAACACATAAGTATTTTGTGTGTTTTGAGTCAAAATAGAGACCAACCAAAGAGGAAAAAATATGAATGCAGCCAGGCACAGCAACATTTTCCAAAGTCCACTGTACTTTTCTGGACAGTACTTGAAAAAAAGATCACCTCATTATTTGGTCCTTAATCTAGACCTTTAAAATAATTGCTAAATAAGTTATAATATTTTATACTCTTGTCCAACCACATGCATATTCATTATTAAAATGAAAAGACTATTCTTTATTTATAGCACTAACTTGTTGCTTGGTGCTGAAAACCAGGCATTTTGCTAGCTGCAGAGTACACAAGTCTAGGTGAGATGGTTCCCCATCTCAAGAAGTTTGCTGAGGAGTGTTTCAGCATTAGTAAAGTTGTGTCTTACAGAAGCACAGAGGCAGTGGGTCAGTGACCTTGAAAACTCACCGAGGCTTTACAAAGAAGACAGTGGACTACCTAAAACTTTGAAGGGTGAGTTGGGCGTTTAAAGTGGGTAAATGTGGGATATTTCAGGTGGCAGGAGTGATACTTTTAAAGAAAGGAAGGAAGGAACAGTGAGGATTTCTTTTTTTTCATCAAAGATTTTCATCGAGGAAAATAGCATGTTTACTTACAATGCCATTTAGCCCTTCGTGTCCTCTAGGGCTAAAACAAATCTGATTCAAAAACAGGACAGGCCGGGCGCGGTGGCTCACGCCTGTAATCCCAGCACTTTGGGAGGCCGAGGCGGGCGGATCACGAGGTCAAGAGATCGAGACCATCCTGGTCAACACGATGAAACCCCGTCTCTACTAAAAATACAAAAAAATTAGCTGAGTGTGGTGGTGCGCGCCTGTAGTCCCAGCTACTTGGGAGGCTGAGGCAGGAGAATTGCTTGAACCCGCGCGGCGGAGGTTGCAGTGAGCCGAGATCGCGCCACTGCACTCCAGCCCGGCGCCTGGTGACGGAGTGAGACTCTGTCTCAAAAAAAAAAAAAAAAAAAAAAAAAAAAA